>JAPMOR010070632.1:1156158-1178874 GCA_026543865.1 Argiope aurantia
GTAGAATAAAAATTGAATTCATATAAAAAGAATTCTACTATGATTATTTGTTAACTGAATAAAAATTAAATCAATTTGGCAATATGAGCCAATGATAATGCAAAAAAAAGTCATCATCTATTACGTCGGAAATTATTTTGCCTAAATTCATAACACGCATGAAGATCAGCATAGCAACTTAAATTTATCGTAACAACTTAAATAATAATGCAATAAAAACATTAATTGTTCATCACCCATTATGACTGAAAGATTTTATCATCCACAGTATCAAATAGTAATGTAATAAAAAAAATTAAATGTTCATTATTCATCATGATGGAGGATAATTTACCTGCCATCAACCAATCATTAATCTGTATCGTAACGTAATAATCAACATTAAGTCAAATAGCAATCTAATAAAAAATATTAAATGTTCGCTAGCCATTATAATGAAAAATTCCTTGCGTCATAATAAAATATTCAAAATTTGAATTATTTTGGTAAACATTAAGAATGTAATAAAAGCGTAGTCATCGTTCTCATTTTTAATTTTGATTAGAAAAAATATTGACAATACATGTAATTTTTAATTAAATTTGCTTTTATTTTTTTTTCACTTTTTTTCAAATTTCAGTTTAAATTCTATCTTTTATTCTTCCTTATTTATATCATTACGATGAAATTAACTGCATTGTAATGATAACAAAATTGTAAATTAGATGTCGACATATACATTATTGAAATCTATACGTTTAATTCAAAAACCAAAAAAATAAACAAATGCATAATATTAATGCATCATCAATGGTTGGTACCCCTACCTCCCCATTCTCCATTTTCTTAAGATATTGCAAGATAAAACTTTTGCTGAATAATCAAACTATTTCAATATCATTTCACAAATTTGAAATTATATTTGTGGCTTATATTTATTTTAATCAACAAAGTAACAAATTAATGCCAGTGATGTTATGAAAGAAACAGCCAATCTTTGAAGGAGGAATTATGTATTTAAAAATTATTTATGCTTTTATACTTCTAGTTAGTAGAATCTTTTTAATATTATATTGCTATTAACTTTATTTCTAAACTAGATTTTTCATAATATATATTTTCCATCTATTCGTGAATGAGTATTCTTTCATTTGTGAATTTTCATAATCTAGCAAACGTTCCTCATATGAATTTCAAGATCAAAGGTAATTATTTTCCCGAAAGAATGTAGGAACGCGTGGTTAAATATTTGCCTAAACAAACGACGGAATGCCTCTATTTATAGGTTATTTGTACCTTTATTAGTCTTACGCACGCTTCGAAAAGCACTCAAGCCTTAATGGGATTGCACGTGGTAGCAGTGATATTTAAGTGCTTAACATTATCAAAAAGCATTCCACATTTGCAACCATATATGAGCAAGAAACAATTTACCACGTTCATTTATTTTGTAGCGACATTAAAAACCTTAAACTGACAGGGGTTGGAGGGTTTGGTGAAGCATTATTTTTCCAGTTCGACATGAAACGTTTTCTTCTACACAGCCAATTGAATTGCAATTCAATTGCTTTTAAGATCATTCTCCCCACCCATCACTATAAAAATCATTAATAAAAGTTTCATGTGGAAAAATGGACCTCCTTATTCCTAGAAAACTGATGCGTTTTTTCATCAACTTTCCCTCTAGGTCTGTCAATACCAGAAGATTAATGATAGACGAAAGAATTCAATGCGTCCTCGAATGGTGTTTTTTTTTATATATATATTTATTCTTTCTTTGATCCTTTACACTTAACGGTGATTCCGAGATTTTTCCGCAGTTCTTCTCTCGAGAAATTCAACTTCTGGTTTTGTCAGGATTTTGAATCCGGGTCAGTAGGGAATGGCAGGAAAAACATGTGTTATTCGTTTTCCCACCCTCCCCTCTTGTGTTGCATGACCTTTTTATTTCCCAGATTCCGGGGATTTTATTTCATTTGCGAGTCGGCATCCTGTTCTTTCTTCCTCACAAAATTGGATTTGTTGAAATTTTCGACAAGGCCCCCATTTTTTATACTTATACAATAAATATTTCTTTCTCCCGTCTACCTCATTTCGCTTTTCTCTGCGATTGCTGTTAAAAAATTCAGGCAACTGAGACGTCGAATAAGTTGTAAAATTCATGGATTTGTGAGTTTCGACGGAAATGGTGTATTCCTTTTCCTGAAAATAACCCACATACTCATAGTAGGCGATAAAGAAATGATACTACCATCCTGCATTCTCTTTGTCGTTTGGTCATGACGATATTTATGTTTGAAGTTGTTTGCACATGGGAATATCACTTTCTATATGGGACTGTTATACATGATCAAAACACTATTTCAATTTTTTATCATTGCAAGCGTTATAAAAATCCATTTTCTTTAAATTAAAGTTAGCTGAAAGAAAAATGGCCTTCACAAATAATGTTCATAATTGTATTCACACCTAAAAGCAACACAGCAAATCTAAATACATTAGTTATGGCATTTATGAAGAATATCAGTATCATTATTCGCATGTAAAGACACCCTAGTAGATCTATATACATTAATTGCAGTTTATAAACAATATCAACTCCCGTATTCTTACATAAGCACCTTGAAACAAATCTGTTTACAGTAATTAGAATATTCATAAAAATAATTTTTGCTACATTGTTGTTACATACGATATAGTTACTGAATCGTATATAAGAATATCACAGCAGACTCATTCAGAGAAGATGTAGCATAAATGAGTAACTATTAGATATATGTATGTACATAGTGTACATATGTATAACAAGTTTATTGCTTTTCCATTTGACAATTCTTAACTTAAGGAATCCATTTTGAATCATTCGTGGCATTTCAGAATGGTGGAAAGTTACCGGTTATTTGTACCTTTATTAGTCTTACGCACGCTTCGAAAAGCACTCAAGCCTTAATGGGATTGCACGTGGTAGCAGTGATATTTAAGTTCTTAACATTATCAAAAAGCATTCCACATTGGCAACCATATATGAGCAAGAAACAATTTACCACGTTCATTTATTTTGTAAGTTATTTTCATTGGTAATAAATTTCTAGAATGCCTGGTTAAATCCAACCATCATTCTATGATTATTAATACAATAATTCGTAAGAAATTTTGGATTATTATAAATATCTAATTATGGCTGTGGAGAAATTTCCTGTAAAGAGATGGATAAAGGAATGTTCTTTTATCCTTATCACTTCACTAAGAAAAAAAAATAGTTTAATTATATTAGCGTCTAATTTTGAACAATATCAGGGCTATTTTGAGATGTACTGGTTATTTTGAACAAATTCAAATTATGAGAAAGACACCCGAGCCTGTAAATCCCTTTTCTGAATTTCTATTCCTTATCGATGGAAGAATGTTTGAAGATTTATGTCAGTATTCGAATGCACCGGGCTTACATACATATTAAATTCTTCGATTCCAGAATTGCTTCGATCCAGAAGATAAGATTTTGTCACATTCCTACAGCAACACCGTTCACGTGTTTTAGTAACGGCAAGAAATATGATATTTACTCTACCTGAACTTTGCAATGAAATTGAGGATAATATCGTGTCTGCGTTACAATCGAAAGGAGGGGGTAGTAGCTTCTGAGGATTAAGAGCCCTGAGCACCCGAGGGCAGAAGTCTGACTTCTATCTCATATGTAGATGACACTCACACACTCGTTTGCACAACTCCTCTTTCACACACACTCATAGATAGAACACAGGGGGAAGAACAACCATGCCTGAAACAGGACACCCAGATCACTCAGAAGACGCTATACCCCCTAGGCCAGAACGTCGGCAATCAAATTTTATTGTATTCACTTTATGATGAAATTTTAAAAACATGTTTATAAGTTATTAATGAAAATAAAATGCATTTTTTTATAAAATATGTTTAGTATATCTACTGCTAAAAGTGAACAAGTCGAAAGAATTAGAGGATAAAAAAAATTACCACTTTTGTCATGCTGTAATGCTATTTATGTGACAAAATTCTCATACATTTATATATTATCATACAAATTATATACTACATATACATTAATAAATGTTTTGGAGTATGACATCTTACTCATATGTGTTTTATTCATGGCCATGAACTACGTGTGACATTACACTCTAGAGTTTTTCATTATAAAATTCAAAAATATAGGAAATTTAAAATGTTTTGAAAAGAACGTGTTTTAATGATTATTAGTTTTCAGAAGGAAATCGTCCAGTAGTGAAAATAAATATTCATGATAGTTTTTGAAAAATGTCATTGGTATATTATTAAAAGTGACAAATCGAAACAAAGAAAAATGACATTTCTTATTGTTTTAAATTGTCATTTCTACATCAGAAAATTGCATATATCACTGTATTTTTATAACGTAATATATACTGCAAATATATTTATATAATATTATAAGCAGAATTTTAACAGGTGTTTGAATCTGTACACCGGGAAGAACGACGATAAAGAAATGCTTCTGTTTACATTGAGACACTAGGGCAAAAGGACCGAAATATTCACCTTAGGGATTTTACTTAAAGAATCTGATTGGGATTTCTTTGTGTCGTGTCGACATAGGAAATGGAATATTAGTTATCTTTAAAAGAATTCCGTTAGAGATTTTTATACCTTCGCTTGGAGCCCGAGAACTAAAGAATTTACATTACTTTTAGAGCGAGTGTTAGAAACAATTAAATAAAAAGTAGGATTTCGATTAGAAAATAAGGGAATGTTTTAGAATAAAGTAATATGAAGCTAATTTAAGAAAAAAAATTAGGAAATTATTGAGGATTTAAACTAAATTAAGAGATTTTATCACATTTATATATGCTTTATAATAGAGCATGAATATGTGGATATTTCTTCTGCGTGTATGATTTCGATGTCATTCTTTTTCATATTATATCAGGAAAAAAATCTATAAATGAAAATGAAAATTTTTTAAAGCAGAAAACTATCTTTATTAATTATTCATTTTAAAACAGCAAATCAACATCGTACACTACTGGCGAAAGGTATACTAAACCAATTATGCATTGAAGGTCAGTATTTGTCCTAACATATTAAAAAAAATCTAGACAACGATATCATAATTCGACGACATGCACGCCTCATAGAAAGTGATGTAATCCTATTCGGGAAGATAGCCTTAGCTTTTGTAGTGACGTAATAAACGAGACATCGGCGAGCGGTGCTGATTTCAACTGTCTCCTGTATTTGACCAGAGTAATCCATCAAGGTTTGTACGTGAGACCTCTCTGCATTCGCGTTAATTTTGCCCTAACCGCGAATGCCTTTCACAGGTGCTGCTTTTCGGAATAGATTAGAATTCCCATTGATTCGGTCGGACTAAATAGCCAACACTTAATCTCATGCAGAATTGTAACCCTGTAGATGATATATGCATATGCAAATATTGTTTGAATACAACTATAACGTAGTAGCATTACCTGAGGGTTGAGTACACCTTGATGCGAGATACAGGAAGTAATATGGACCATGATTTATAGAACTCTTGGTTTGATATTAAGTTTTGTTGCATAGAAATGAGGAATCAGGGTAAATAAGGTTCAAAACAACTAATGTATATATTTGCTTTATAACAGTTGAATTTTGTAATAGTCTTTCAAAGAAAGGCAAGAAAACTATGTTCTATTTACTTATTTTTCCAGTCAAGTTAAATTGTTAGAAATTCTTAATGTTATTAATGTTTTAAAATGCATATTCCGAAGGTATAAAAATATTAGAGAAGTTATTATTTCTAATTCCCAATGGTCTTTATTTAGAAATTCTGAAATTATTTAAATGTAATTTTAACTTTATAAACTAGTTATAAAGTTGGGATAACCATGTATATTATTTATAACATATATAATGGTACTTGATACTAAAATCTTTCGACATCTAAAAGCTATAACGTAAAAATTATTTTTGTATAAAATATAAAACAATACAGCTTCCTTAACGAGCATATAACAACTGCCCGCAAACGCGACTAATTAATATATAACCCAATCTTGAGTAAAAATAATCAAATACAAGTACATGCTTTAGTTTCATGTCAGACTCATAACATATATTTTCTTATACCATTAACGTAATGAATGTATTCTAGCATGCTTTGTAGCTTTGACTATATTTCATACTAATTCTATACTATGCTCTATACTATGTGAGAAATATCTTACATATGCTGAATCATTGCAACGAATTTATTATCGTGTAGATTTTGCTTCAATTAAATAATTATTTAAAAGTATTTTTTTTGCATAATTTATAGTAAGAGAATTCATTATTATAAGAAATTCAAATCATTTTCATTGGCCCAATAACATTTAATCCTGCGATTTTCTTCTAGACTTGAAAGTCTAGTAAAAATTATATTTATTATTTTCTCGTTTATATGAGAAATACAAAAGTAAAGTTTTAATAACGTTTCAAGATGAAACACATTTAGAAGATGGATTATGTCAAAAAATAAAATCAACTTCAAACGTTTAATAAAATTAAAATGAATAATTAGGCACTTGGAAGAAATGAAGAGAAAAAAAAGTGTTGACTTAGAGGTCTTCAACTAATGTATAATAATTGTGTGAAATGATATGAAGTTTACCAATCGTATCGTAATCCAATAACAATGTTTTAAATCAATAGAGATGGACACAATTCGAACAGCAAAATTATATTATTAACTTTAATGAATGTATTTCTGAACAGTCATAAATTCTTATTTTTTAAAACCATCTTTCGGTTTTTATCATTCTTCTCCCATTGCTTAGTGGCTAAAAGGGAGTTATAGTTTTTAAACCTACATGAGAGTGGTATACAGATTTATAGTTAAAAAAATTTCTAAAAAGTAACACAGCAATTAGTAATTGCAGTTTATAAATGGTAGTTTAAAATTGTTTTGGAGACCAGGAATTAAAATGTAAAATTCGGACAAATAGTGATTTTAAACATTTTATAACTCTTTGAGTGTTAATTATAGTCGAATGAGTCTTTTTCTTTAAGATATTATAGTGTCTTTTATGAAATATAATTGGTAGAACCGGACAACTATAAAAAAAGTTATATAAATTTGCTTTTTGAGAAACAAATTTGCCAATTCAAATAACAAGAAATATATATATATATTTTCCCGTTATTTAAAGTATTTTTCTATTCGGAAATGGATGCCTATATTCAGTATTTTAGAAACTAGCTGCTGTGCCATAATAATATCAGACATCTTGCATAGTTATATTGATGAAACAATATCTTTTTAATCTGAAATTTCGTAATACAGTTCAAAGAACTTTCATATATATATATACTAAGTATTATGATTCTTGCTGCATAATATTCCATATCAAACTAAGCCAAACATAAATCTTCTTCCCAACGAATTCATCACAGTTACAGATGCCAAACATATTTATTTATAAGATAGACAGAACATTATGATGCTTGCTTACAAAGTTGAATCGCATAAAAGATCGAGTCATAATGAAAAATAAATACCCTTTTATGAAGCTAGTAAATGAGCTGAAATTTGTTTGGAAAGAGAATCTTGGGTATTTGATGTTGAATATGGATGAATGTCATAAATAACAAAGAGCGTCCAATAAATCTATCTAGAAAGAAGACGGTGACTCTTTTGTTGAGTTTCTTTTGCCCGAAGTAAATTAGTTTATGAAGCAAGGGAATCAATGATGCATACTAGAGAGCGAGAGAAGACAAAGCAATAATTTCAAATCAAAGGCCCCTTGTTTCGCTACGAGTGAATCTTATATTTTGGTTTCTTTGAAAAGTGCATTGTGAGCTTTTTGTTTTCTTATTTAAATAACTGGAAGAAATCGATAGTAAAATATCTGTTCTTAAAATGATTGCGAATGCTTGAAATGAAAGTAATTTCATAAATATCCTCAAATCCGAATTTTCGAATGTAATAATATAATCCAGCTGTTTTTATAATGTTTGGATGGAAATATGGAATTTTATGGATGAATTATGGTTTACAAATATAGAATTTTATTCTCGGATATGGGACATCTCTTCTTGTTAAAATAGAGTTTTATCCGAAAAACACAATTATATAAAATTTCAAAAGTGTACATTAATATTTTCAGAACTTAATATCAATTTATATATCAATTTGATTGCTTTGCAATTATTGATTTAAAACTTCAGACATTTGCGTTTAGTGAATTTCAGAAATTTTCTTTAACCATATTAATTATAAAAAAGAATTTTATATTAAATACTGAAAATTATAAAAATTAATATTAAAACTTCAGTTTTCTCAAATGTATTTCTAAAATTAATTTAGAGAACAAGTATCTTAAAACATATAATTTTGAAGTCTCATAAGAGTAATTTTGTAATGCCCTTTATAATTTACAATACAGAGGTTCGTTTACTTAAGATATTTTAAAGTACAAGTACTTCAGGATAAATCCGTAATTTCGAGTCTTAATCAGATGGCACAGACGATTACTGAGAAGACATTTCCTTTCTGACCTTCCAAGCAACATCATAGAGAGAAAAGTTTTGACAGATATATTATTCACAAGATTTTCAAAAAAAAAAACAGTCTTCAGGAAATTTGGATCTCTAACCGAACATGCTATAAATTTTAACCTATTCAATAACATTTTCTGGACTCAAACCTATTAGATCGTAGTTGGAAAATATGAAATATTTTTACATCTAAGAATGGAAAACCCATGATTTTTGGGACAATTAATATTTTTCTAAGTTTAATTTTACATATCTGTTCCAAATACCTGTGAGTTAAGCCACGTTTAAAGATTTTAACCGTTAAAGAGCTTTAAAGGAAAAAAAAATAATATATTTATATATTGGAATATATACCGATTTCAGTTTCATTTTATAAAGCACTGCATTCATTATTTCAGTTTCTTTCATTTATTTCAATTATATTTCATTTTAGTTCCATATATTGTGAAAATATGTGCCACAAACAATAAATTTTACGTTTGGTTGCAGTGTCCAAAATCAAATTTATTGAATTCCACTGTGATATTCTCTCCAGATCGTTTATCATATTATGTTATTGCTGACATTTTCATATTTGCTAGAATATATATCTTCCAGTGATATAACACTTCATTTTTTAAGACTACATATTTAATAATATTCACTTAAGTTAGTATCGGGAATTTTCATCATAAATCCTTACGAATATAAGAAGATAAGATAGATAAAATCATAAAATATGCTGTAATTTCTTATATGAAGATATTAACTTTTGCTCATCAGCATACTAAGGTCCTATCAATTACATGAAACTCATTTACCATGAATTACTAGTTAACTTTAACTATCAATTTATGGTAATTTATATGCTACTTATTCAAACATACAGATACTTATAATGGGTCATTATGAATATCTGATAATAAAAGAAGAGGAGAAAGGACCGATTAATGATATTGACGGAAGAAAGTTTTAATAGCCAGGTTATTATACCGGAAGAAAGAGTTGAGGACTCAAATTTAATGTTTAAGTTTATTAAATTTAAATATATAGTTAATTTTCTAATTTATAATTGAGACTCATAAAATACAGACGAAAGATATAATTTTTATCATTAAAGAGAAATTTTTGTCTTAAAAGATAGAACCTTTATGAAAATGGAATAACAATATAGGATTATAACTCAAATAAAATGGGCTCTATTCTTTTTAAAGCAAAATTGAAATAGTTATTGATAGATCTGGAAAGTTAATTTACCGCTCATTTTCAGAAATAATTAATGTCAGAAAATTAAACTTTTATTCAGTTCTTACTTAATTCTACTGAATTCATACTTAATTACCATCAAAAGTATATGAATTGTGCAGTTAATTGATGTGGATACATGATTATTCATTTAAAACACAACTAGGCTATTTATTCAGGATTATCCATTTTATTTAGGAAATATGATTTAATATCTACTAAAGTAGAGAAAAAATAATATTTATATTAAAATAAATATACACTTTATTTAAATTAGTCACTGCTGGAAATAGAAGTTTCATTTGAAAAGCCGTGATGTAGATTAATTTCTTGAACTGAAACGTAGTGAATAATGTCTCAAATGATTGATCGACGATAATTCGTACTTTAATCATTTTTTACTTCTTAACATGATTTTTTTCGAATAGTCTCTGAGAAGAAGAGCAAAAATTCGACGCAGCATAGGCTCAAAAAATCGTTGGAAATCCCCTGCAAAAGTATCGAGCCATGCTGTTTCTGTAGACGCCAATATTTGAAAAGGTGTTAGCAGTGCAGGATTTAGAACACGAATTGACCTTTTGATTATGTTCCATAAATGTTCGATGAGATTCATGTCGGGTGATTTAGGAGGTGAAATCATTCTCTGAAGAACATTCAAGAATTGTTCTCGCATGTTCTTCAAACCAATCGCGAATAGTTGACACCCGATGATATGGAGCATTATTAAAGTAGATGAATATAAATATTTGCAGTCAATGATTCGTTCAGTTGAACCAGAGGATACAGTCAGTTCCATGTAAAAACAGTCCACACCATTATGGAGCCACATTCAGCTGGCACAGTGTTGACAATTTGACTCCATGGGTTAGGTGGGTGACTCCCACTCGAAAACTACCTTCAGCTCTTACTAACTGAAATCCTGACTCATCTGAACACGCCACGATTTTCCAGTCATCTGGAGCAATCGATATCAAAACGATCCCGGAAGAGGCCCTGCAGATGTCGTGTTGCTGATAAAGGTACTCGAAACCTCTTCTTTTGTCATAGCTCATTGAAGCCAAATTCCGTCTCACTAACAGCCACGTCCAACATACATCCCGCATTAATTCCTGTGGTTATTTCATAGAGCTTTGCTTGTATGTTAACACTTACAGTTCAATGCACAAGTCACTAACCTCTGTCACTAAGTGCAGGCGGTCGGCCACGGCCTTGTCTATGGCAGAAGGTTATTCTTGGAATTAGGTATTCTTGGAGCACTCGACACTGCGGATCTTGAAATGTTGAATTCCCACAACGATTTTCGACATGGAAATGTATCATGCGTCTAGTTTCAACTACCATTCCGTATTCAGTGTCTGTTAAGTCCCAATGTGCGTCTATAATCACACAACATTTTATGTGAATCACTTGAATAGATATAGAAGTTCTGCCGATTAACTGCCCCTTAATACATTTTGTATGAGATACTGTAACCATTTGCATATTGTTATCTCACGACTTTTGTCACTTCAGTGTAAATTTCAAAAATAAAAATCCGTGGTCATTAAGTCTAAAAGTCATTGTTTCGTTTCCTATTGCTTTATCCCATTGAAAAACTGTTTATTATTCTAGTCTTACTTATTAGCATTTGGAATATCTAGCAGACAGACTGAGCAATCCATGTGATGAATTTTGTGGCTTTGGATCCCGCTATTGTCGTGATTTGTGCTTTAAATGGACAACTTTTTAATCTGCTGCATCATTTCATAATTATACAATGGAAAATGATCAAATGTACAAATACATGTTTACAAAATCCCAGATATTCTCTTTTTGGAGCTAATCTCCTTAATCTATTTTCGCATTCCATCACGTAATTCGAAATTTCGAGATTTGTCATCGGCAGTTTTTTACAGATGACTGTATTTTCTTTTTGAATATATTATATACTAGCCGCCTTTGGCGACCAGCCGGTTCGCCAGTATTACCGCTCGCTACAATTTTCAATTAAATATTTTAAGTAACCAGTCTCTTAATAGATTTTCAAACAAAACATTTTTAATCTTCAAATTTTGATAGTCATACCAAACTTATACTGTTTAGATCGTTTCGTTCAATTTACTATATATATATTGCTAATTTGTTGTCATTTCCGGTAAAACTTCCACATTAATTTAAAGCGGAAATGATGAAATTTCAATTAATATAAAGATATTTTTAATAAAACCAAGCGTTTTATTTTATTTATCATCTTTATTGTTATTTATTTATTATTATTGAATATGAATATTGCAAACAGAATCGCTCTGTATTTAAGTCTCATGTTAACTACAAAATATTTTTCATAATTTATGTAATATCTCAAAGAATAATTCAACAAAAATTTCTCAGATTCAGCATAAAATTCAGTTTTTAGTTTTGCTTTCAAAAGGAAAGAAATGAAATCAATAATAATATTTTGTTACGGCCTATAAATATATTTCAAAAATTATGAAGTCTAAATTTAATGCAGTAAGGTATCATATTCTGAGAAATATTCTGGACACAGCAAATTTTAAATAAATGAATGAATGTTTCTATTTTCCACGATCAACTAAGACTTATTTATGAAGTTTTGAATGTTAAAAATTTAGAAAAACTCAACATTTTCATAATCTTAGGCCAATTAATCTTGAGAAACCTGCGCGCTGATTGGCGTATTTTCTTTGAAACGAACGATGGAAAATCTAAAATTATCTTTTTTTGTATTGAATAGTGATATTCAAATTTTCATAAATCAGTCACGTTTAAGTGATTGATTTAGTTCATTGGAAATTAACTCCTTTTATTTAAAATATTAGTGTTTCAAGAACATTTTGTTAATCGTGATTTCCACAGCAGAACCATTATGTAAAATCAAAAATTCGTTATTTATTAGAGCATTTATTGAATCAAGTTACATAAAATATAATCATTTTCTATTTAGACCATTTTAGCAGATCTGTCTTAGGTTTGCAAATTAGCTGTGTGGTCCTGATTTGAATGGATATCCTGTTCATATTAAACAAAACTTGCCTTAAAATATAACTGATTTATTGGATTAATTATATAGAGAGTGTAAAAGATCATAAAATAATTTTTCTTGAATTTATTTTTTAGAAAAAATAATATTTGATATTTGTTTCATTTCCTACAGACACGTGCCGAAAATTATATTTTTGCAGATTTCATTTCCAAAAAGATTTAATTTATTTTTAATTGGAGCTTTAATCAATGTGATGGCAACACTTTGGAAAAAGCTAATTTTTTTCCGATAAATGCGAAACGTGCTCGTGCAGCTTAAATTTTATTTTTATTTTGTACTAAAAAAATTTTGAAAAATAATTAAAATATTTATTTAAAAATTCATTAAAAATAGAAATTTAGTTTTAAGGTTTAAACATTGGTGTCATTTAAAAGATAAATTTTTGATCTTTAACTTGATGTAAAAATCTTTTTTGTGCGGTCATTTTTTCGGAAGTTATAGCAGAAACACGCCAAAATTTCGCTTAATTTTTAAATAAATAAAATTCTAATTAAAAATTCGAAAAAATAACCCCCAGGTGGACATTCCCGACCTCCAAGTGATACACGTGCCATATTTGGTAGCTGTAGGTCAAACGGTCTGGTCTGTAGAGCACCAACACACACACACGCACACACATTGAGCTTTATTATAAGTATAGATAAGAAATTTAAAATCTGTATCGTACTTCAAATTAAAAAACATATTTTTCTGACTAAAAGGAATTGTTTAATGTAAAGCCAAATGTTTATATTTTTAACAACGATTCTTTAGGATTGTAATATTGACTTTTGCATATAATTTCCTTTTTAAAAATATTAGTTCATATTTTAAAAAAATCCACAGAATTTCGGCATTAATTCGTACTGATAATCTAAAAAAATGTTATTATAACACCCTTTTGAGTTTCTTCTTATTTTAAAAATTACTCAATAAAAACTTTTATAAATCTTTTGACAAATAAAACTTTTCCATTTACGAATTCATCTAGAAAAAGAATTGCCCTTTGTAAAAAGCCATTCATATTTCATATAGATAACGCATTAAAATACACTAAAGTCCTTTATCAACTAACTTTAACAGCTTTTGAATAAATTTCAGAATATAAAACTAAAAAATAGTAAAAAAAAAATAAAAAAATAAGAAACATTTCACATACGTAAAGATATCTTTGTATCTTATGAAGATTTTTCTTCCGTTATATATACACAGTTTAGAAGAGATTTGATTTTTTAAAAATAATCTAATGTTAAATTTGACAGACTCTAAAAGGATATGAAAGAATGATATAGTATGCATGAATTTTCTATCTTTCGAATTTATGCATCGCAAATGATCTTTCTGTCTTAAGTGTGGTTCTGCTTGTTTCTTGTTTTTTTTTTTTTGCTTGTTTTTTTTTAAAAATATTTTAGCTGTTTTTTTTATTTCAGATTTACTCTAAAATATGTCATTGAATTTATCTTACAAATGATGAATTAGCACTTTATTTTATATTTACTCTGAGTAATACTTCTTGCTTTTACTGAATACAGTAATTTATTATAAAACTGCGTTGTCCTACATTTTTTGATGATGAATTGAAAATTTATATATATATATATATATACACATACACACACGATCTATATTATATATATGTGTGTGTAATGATATTTTAAACTCTTAATTTAATCCAAATTAATTTCCAAAGGTTTATCTTAATTTAGCCCATAGTAAGTCCATTCTCTTATTTCATAATCCAATTCCACTTTCGGTTGAATTAATTCCTCTATAAATTTAATGCGCCGTCATTACTACGTATTAAATGAAAGTGATAGTTTTCGTTGCATTTGAAAAGGTGTCAAAGGTCACCACGAGTATTGAATTGGCGCTTGGCCAGAAATCCATATTATATAAGACTAGTGATCATTTTTTCGACCCTTTTTGCCTTTTGTGCCACACTGCGCGTCTTGTAAAAAATCATGCCTGCCAATCGGAATAGAATAAAACGAAATTAAAAATAAAACGTCTCGTCTATGTCTTCAAACCTGCCTTCTGCTGCAAACAAAATAATTGTTACATATAATTTAGCCGACAGGATTCAAATATTTTTACACACACACACACATATATATATATAGGTGTGTGTGTGTGTTCGAAGGTATTTCTTGTAAAATTTTAGATGCACGTGAAAAAAACGAAATTATAATTATCGATGAATTTGATCTTGTTTTATATTTTGGCTGATGACAGTTGTTTACAGATTCATCCAAAACTTATTTAGGACTATCATGACTCTGGAATGTTGAAAAATTTCATTAGTATAGATCATTGTTTAACATAGTTCACAGACTTATACAGATGGACTCTTTGCCATAATTGCAATTAAAAAAGTGTTTGTGGATTGTAGATCCTCTATAAATGCATTTACATGACATGCATGAAATAATAAATAATTCAAAATAATTTACAGACTACAGCTGTTGGAGTTAGATATACAGCATTTAGCCCATCGTTGCTTCAGAGCTAATAACTGCTGGTTTTCTTAAAATTTTAATTTAAAATTGAACGAAATTTCGATGCTTCTCCTCAGTATTTTTGGAAAGTATTCTAGCGAAAAATTGATTATAACATGCATTTTAAAATCAAAAATTTTATTTTAAGAATAGAAATTTATTTTCGTGCAATTTTACTTTCTCATACGATGTAATGAGAAAACACTATAATTATCAAACTATCCGAAGCGAGATTTTGATAAATCTTCCAAGTTCCAGACATGCCCAAGTCTGTCTATCTATGATAATTTTAAAACAATATGTGCATGACACATGAAACTTGGTAAATATTTTTTACACTGAATGTATAAGTTTCTAATTTTAAATTTAAAAAAAATTAAAATTTTGAACAAAATCCCGCAGAGGAAGTTTGTCTATCCGGCTGTATGAATATAAGTCAACACGATAATGCCAAACTAAGACAGTTTCTCTGTACTAAAAATAAATGTAATAATGGGCTTTTAGAATTTGGCACACACATTTAGCAATTAAATTGTATATTCTCATTAAATTTTTAACTAAATCTTTCAACAAGTTGATCGTCTGTCGGTGTATAAGTTCTTATGGAAACTCAGCAACTCAAAAAGTAATGACTTAATTATGTGAAATTTGGTATGCGAATTTTGGACTATAGTTATAATTCTACATCTATTGTGGAGTTTTGCAAGAAATACCTCTAAAATACACATTCGTTTTTTTCAACTGAACATTAGCTGTCAGTCGCCATATATCGTAGGCTAATAAGTTCTTTTATATCTATTATTCAAAAATAGCATGTGTTATTAATACACAAGTACATTTATTAGGAAATATATTTAAAAAGTCTTTGGCCCTAGTTGGCACTACTGAAAAAACAAGAGACGCTCACTCGGCTTAAATCGCTGACTGATAACTGTCAGTTGGCTTGTAAAGTGCCATAAGACAAAATACAACATCATAAACATTTTGGGAAAATTAAGATTACTCTTAAATATTTGCCTTTTTCTGCTTGCACATTCTGTCATTCATATAATAATAGACACATTTTTGTGTGCCAGTATTGCTGATGATTTGACAATTCTTATAAGAAATATAAAGGCAAACAAACGTTTGTATGGTTATCATTCTATGGATAATTATACAAATTATCCATAAAATGGACGAAATTAGCCAAATTTTCCATAGAATATTATTGGACAAAGATTAGAATCACCGATGATTTATATTGTTTCGTTACTATAACTATCTACGTCACAATCGTATTAATTATATTATTATTGTTACTATAATTAAGAAACATTTTTTTTAGAAAAATAATTAGTCTGACTAATAAACTCTAATTAATATACTATAATACTTTAAATCAATGAATCGTATATAAATAATTTTTTCTATTCATTTGTTTATAGAATATAGATCAAAATTTTGATATATAACTTCTTGACGATTGTAATATTCTCTTTTTCATTTTATACGTCGTATTTTATTATGTTTCTAACCCTGTCTCTAAAAGTTTTTTTCCATATTTTATTACATATATAAACTTATTTATAAAATATTTTTATTCTGAAACATAGATCATGCATACTATCTCTCTCTTTGTCTTTATAACAATACTTTACTCTTCCAGACGCTCCCGTCTGCAGAGAAGATTTAAAAAGATCTTATTCAGTAAAAGTGGATGAAATGGAACGAATCGAATGTCAGGTAGATGCTGATCCATCGAAAGTCAATTTCAAGTGGAGTTTCAGCAATGCTGCCGATCGTCACTACAACGTCTCCTTCACCAGTGCTGGTTTACGAAGTGTAGCCACATACATTCCCCGCTCCGCAAGGGATTATGGGACACTGTACTGCTGGGGCAAGAATTCTGTTGGAGAACAACAAATGCCATGTATATTTACCATCATACCCATAGGTAAGATTGTGAAAGATTCTGTTTTCGAAGTCATCAATGCTGAATGTTGAAGTCTTATTATTTCTATTTTATTCCGGGGCTTGTAGTGTTTATAAGTAATGGAGTAAGAAAGAAAAAGGCATACTATACAATATTATTTATTATATTTATAAAAATGTTATTTTCAATATATGCTGAATAGAATTTATAATTAACAAGTTGAATTCTTAGTAAGTAAAAGTAAACCCTAGTCGATATTTACATAATTCCCATGAAAAGTAATACATGTATGTTATTTAAATTTGTAATAAATAGCATTCTTTACAACTTAATATTTCGAAAAAATTAAGTATTATGATCCAATCTATTTCTTTTACGAAGATGCAAAGTAAAGTATTTTATAAAGTGAAACTTCACTTAACGAGCTCCTTCAATAACGAACCCCTTCCTCATTTAATAACTCCTTTAATCATAATGAGCAAAGCAAAATGCAGAAATGTTACTCGCTTAACAAGCAATGTTTCGCAAAACGAATGACGAGGAAACATCTAAGCGACTGTGCATAATCAAATCTGTATCTCGACTATCAATCTATGTTTAGCGTTTTCTGAGATTTTTTTCCCTAGAGATTCACATAGCGAATTCAGAAACAAGTCAATAGCATGCGAACAGAAATTTAAACTGCTTTCTGGGCCCTAGCAGGAAAGTCGTCTGGAGAGGGGAAATAACTGCCTCTGTATGGCATCAATCTTCTAGTGACATAAGGATGATACTGAAAGTATGGGGAATTATTGCATTTTATGTTGAGAAGCCTCGCCCTAAAAAGGCAAAAGTTGTGAGCACTACAAAGCCATTTCCGATATGTTTGAGTCTAATTTTTTGCTAAATTTTGAAGTGAAGCCGAAGACAAATGAATATAGACAGCTGTCTTGTAAATAAAAACAAGCATTATAAATAATGAATTTGATTATTATGATTTTTTTTATGCTTTTTTCGGAAGTCTAAGTTTTTGGACTTTTTTTTAAAAAAAAAATCTATTTTGCATTGATTCTGTGGAAAATATGTCACTTAACGAATATTTCCCTTTTCCAGTGAGATTCGAAAATCAATTTTTCTCGTTCAGCAAGGTTCCACTATATTTAGAGCAAACTAAATAAGCAAAATAAAGAGTTCTATATCCATTAATTGAAGTATAAAACATACATTAAAAATAGTAAATGAGGTATAGAAGCCTTTATTATGAGACACAGAAAAATATATTTCGCTGTTTACATATAATAAATAACAATTATTAAAATATTTAATTTTTCTCTTCAATCAGATTTATCTTTGCCTAACTAACTACAAATAGTATAAAATATTTAAGATAATTTTTATTTAATACTTCATAGAGCTCATTTCTTATAAGTGATCCGAAAACTACTTTTATGTCATCATAAAATCGTTTTATAAATTATTCTTGCATATATTTTGAGTATATTTCATTGTCTTAAGTAGTATCACTTGCATATTCACTGAACAAAGTATAATTATCCTCTAAAAATTTATGATCATCTAATTCTGGATTATGAAATTATTATTATTAGTATTAGTATTAAATCCAACTTCAATATCCAGGAAACTAAAGGAAAGAATATGCACAAATGATTTAAACGTTTACCTGAATCAAAATGTATGGTTTGATAAAATCATGAGATTGACTGATCTAAGACTTTGTTTTATAACGATTTAATGCTTTGATTTCAATAATTCCTGCTTACGTAATACATGCCAAATGCTCTGTAGCAAATTGAATTTGGAATCTTTTAGGGTTTCACCGAACGGAAAAGAAGCCGAATCACAATTCAGCGTCAGTCAGTCAGCATTTAAATTATGAATAATATATTCAACGTTTACATACTAATATGTATATTATATGAGTGTATACTATATGTACAGAGTGTATACTATATAATATTCTTTATACCCCAAAGCAAAAAAGGAGGGTCTGTGACAGGTGTAGGAATTTAAATAAGATTATAAGCGGCATATTTTCACGTTTTTAAAAGAAAATTAATAAACCGGCGATTGACCATAGCAAGTAAAGATTTCTCTCTATAATGATATCCTAAGTGGAGTTCCATGATTTTCTTCTTAGCGAAGCACTTGTGTTGGGCTTGTCAACTAAACTCTTTCAAGAAAGCAGAATTTGGATTTATATTGAACTCAGATGTTATTTCGGTATTCCAATGCCACTTTTTCCAGGAAAAGGTTCAAATATACATGTTAGACTAACAGGGATAACAATCAACATCTAACGTATCATTTATTTTAAATGGCATTACAAAGTCTAAAGTATTAAAATATATAACATCGATGCATTTCACTAGAGAAGTTTTTATATTAAATTTAACTCTTACACTGCTGCTAATCAAATCCATAATTCCAAATCAGAAGATTTCTGTTTGCGAACTATTGTATGAAAAGAAAAGGTTCACTTACATGTGATCACTCTTTGAAATCACTGTAGAAATATAGTGTCTAAAATTTGATTGCAATTTTTTTATTTATACTATTTGTAATAATAGCATATGTTAGAAAACTGACATATTTTATTACAAATGATTCGAGTAAGTAATATCGCTATACTTTTTAAAGAGATTTGTATATTAATTGTTGATTATTTCACGGTTTCTTTTTAAATCCATAATTCCATATCAGGAAGGTTTCTATTTAAAAAAAATGTATGAAAAAAGGCTCACTTACATGTAATTTCTCTTTTCATTTATTACAGGAATTAATGTCTTAAACTCGACTGAGGGTTTCTTTTTATTTACACTATTTATAATAGAAAGCATATGCTAGAAAAGTCACATATTTTAGTTAAATTATATAACCCATGTAATTTTAATAATTAGGTAGTAGTCTTCATAAACCTGCTTAGTTTAATTTCTGATCGCGAAGACACTCACAGAATCTTTTACAGCATACTTAAAAATTTTAAATAAAATTACTTTAAAAAAATCATGTTGATTGCTAAATCACTTTTTAAAGTGACTTACCAAACTCAAATAATTATTACTCTTTTTGCTTTTTCATTTTGTAACATTTGATTGGTAATGAAAAGTTTGTGGTGGAATAGGTCTTAAGCATTTCTTTACCCGCAAAAGTGCAAAGATCTCTATTTAAGACTTTTAAATAATTAAAATCTTAATTTCCTAGATCTTAATTAGACCTATTTTTCTAGGTCCGCCTGAAGCGCTTGAAAATTGTACCTCGGCAAACGTCACGTCATCATCGGTGACAATATTATGTGTAAGGGGCCCACGACAAGATGCAGATCTGAAATATAACTTGGAAATGTTCATGGATGACAGGCCAGAGAAGATATACTCAACAAGTAGTCCAAGACCATATTTTGTAGTGAATAACTTAGTAAATGGCACATTGTATATTTTTGCAGTTTATGCTGTCAACCATAATGGAAGGAGTGATCCACATACAGTAAAAGTATGGACCAAACGCTTACCTACCGAGGAAAGAGGTATTTTATATCAGACATGAAAGTAGTTGACAATATTTTTTTAATATTTTTTTTCAGCAAGAGTTTCATATTTGATTAAAAAATGTTATATTCTTCTGTATAGTCAAATTGACCCCCCCCCCCCCTTCAAATAAATTTAACCTTATAAATACCATTCGTCAATAAATGCTGTCCGAACCTCAAATATAAATGAAAACTCTTACACTTAGCAATGTATACAATAATTTTGATACTTATAAATTTAAAAATAATTAATAAAATTACTTTATAATTTATAATAGAGTAATTTGGATAAAATTTATGTTTTTTATAATTTTGAAATCAATGAATGTAAATTAAATTTAGATTAAATGCACATTGGATGGCCTTTGTAGATTAATTAAATATGACCATTCAATAACTTCTCATTCTTTCACTTTTATATCCCATGTTGTAATTTGAGAGCAAAATAAATTAAGCAATTCTGATGAAATATTTATGTTCATATAATTAAGTAATTTAAATGTAATTCGCTGATGACCAACTTTTCCAATAACATTTATAGTGTCAAAATGTATAATCATTTAATGAATTGACATAATAAATTACCAAGCAAATCATCTAAAGGAAAAAAAAAATGAAACTATATCGAGTTTCTTCATCCTGGTTAGTAATCAAAAATGTTGATATCACATAATTCACTAAACCATTTATTACTGGTTGTATAAAAGAAAAATTTTCTACAAAATAAGAATGAATAAAATTTTGAAATAGCGTTGCTCTTTAACATCTGCATTATTTATTTTGCAGTATAAAGTGCCAGCTGTATTAAAATTAGTCAATCTAGTTTTTATATAATTAAACAGCATCAAAATTGCAAGTTACAGACTTCTTGTCGCCAATTAATTTATTTTCCCACTAATTGAATGACCACAAATTAATTTCAACGGAAATTTCTTGCTCCCTTCATTCTCCAATATACACTAATTTGTTTATATGAATATACTTTATTTCTTTTCAGCCCTAATATCTCGATAACAATTAGAGGTAGAACAGAATTATTGGGATGTCTTATAGAATATGTTAATAAAAGTAAATATTTCGCACTGATTCCTCTATTATCTCCTTTCTTTTAACAAATTAGACCCCAAAAATACACCTGTAGATGAAAAACAGAAAGTAATATAAGTTATATTGTTGAAATTATTTTCCAGTTTAATTAAATATTTTTTTACTACCAACTGACTATCTCTAGCTAAAATTTGATTTAACCCAGCGTTTTCTTAATATAAATTAATATTTACAAATTTTCATGTTTGATAAAAAAAAGAAAAGAAAAGAAATAGGTTTTCTTAAGAGCAGGATATCTTCAGGTAGACTGAAATGCACTTGATACCATTTATTTTTATTCGATCATATATAAAGGTGTTTAAAATAAAATATTTAAACTGAAAAATCATATAATGCTGAAATTTGTTAATGATGCCAGTTACAACATCGGTTGTATAAGCTCATGACTGAATGAGCGCTTTTGGAATATGCAACACCTCTGACTAAAAATCAAATGAATTCACTGTTTTTATCTCCTATACCAATAGAATCATTAAAATTATTTTTATGCGTAATCTTAAAATTATATTATTCTTAGATATTCAAATTCTATCAATATATGAAAATAAATTGAAACTGAATTTTGGAATAATTTTTAAACACTAAAATGAATCCTGTGGTGGTATGTAGATTATTATGATCTGTGCAGGAAGCAACAGGACGAATGTTGGAAACATTTCTTTATTAATCACATTCACACACTTAAAGCAAACACAAAGACAAGACATTCACGCTCACGGCTTTTCAGTTCAGCGTCACATCTCATTCTCATTACAATCGCAATGCATTATGGGATGACATATGGGATGGCCTAATGAGGTATCGCCATCTAGTATCCAAAAGAGAAGATAAGTGTGTGGTGACGCTTTATAAGCCAGATAACAGCTACGAGACATGAGAAATTTCTTTTGTCTTGTGGTCATGTTACTCGGCTACG
>JAPMOR010070632.1:1178884-1195047 GCA_026543865.1 Argiope aurantia
CAATCCTCATGAATTATTTGAAGTGAAGAATAATTCTAAAAGTATTTCAGCTAATTAGTAGTCCTGAAACTACATTACATTATAAAATAAATAAAAATAAGAAGTATTTCATTCGCATTTAAATCATATTTCATTTTTTAAATCGAAATAATTTCTCAGAAAATATATATTTAAAAACAATTTATAATGCATTTTAAATGCATCCATTTCCTTTTAATAATAGATTCCCTAATTAATAACGTTTCGCCTGAAGAAAATTAATTAAAAAGAATCTTTTTCATTAAATTTAAATCTAAGAATTTAATTTGGATGTATTTCCCTGTCTGGAAAGCTTTCTGATAAATATATTTTTGATTCTTATCAGATAAAGCTCTTTATTGGAATAATAAGCTTCAGATATCAATAAAGAATTAAATCGAATTTAGTTGCAGACATTTTAAAATGAGAAATATTTGTATTATATAAAATGAAGTGAAATTATATATTATGCATTATTTCCATTCTGATGGGAAAATAATTTATCTTAAGGACACAAAGCAGGAAAAAAATTAATAGTTGGAAGACAAATATATGAATTTTGGTTCTAAATATTTCAAATTAATAAAGTGAATCTTAGTAGTTTAACTAATATCATTAACTATTGTTGACAAATTCGTTTATAGTTTTCAGAGAACCGGATGCTTTAGAAAATAGTGCAAGTGATCACTTCTGGATTGGACCCAGTTTATTAATTGCTGTTGCCCTTTGCTGTTTTTTAATTTTTGCTGCAGCAGCCATTTGGTCGAAACTTCGAGGTGGACCTGGATGTCAAAAATGTAAGTATAGGTTTTGTGAAGTATTTGATATGCTTCAAACATCATGTATATTATTTAAACCTTTATTTAAGTTGGTAGAGCATACCAAAGACGAAACTTAAAAAATAATCGCCAAAAATTTCAAGTCAATGGTTTTTACACGACTCATATTTGGCTATTATTGACAATAACATGCTCTTATAACGCGTATACATTTATCTCAGCATACATATGCATCGTCGTTTAGATTTAGAAATGGTGAATAATTTTTCTCCCAAACCTTCCTATACATCGCCAACTTTGTTGGTCACAGGAGTGGGGGAATTGCCAAAGTTGGAAAGAAATACTCAAAAAGGAAATGAGGCTTTGACGACAGCACCTATTTTTAAGTTGAGTTGTTGTTTTGAGAAAGAAAAAAAAATCATTGATATGGTCTTTCTTTTCAGATAAATCTTAATTTATATTTAATTAAAACTTAATAATTTTTTTAAGTTTTCATGTTAATTTGAAATGCTGTCAGAAAAGCACTTCGACAGCTCCATATAGCATTAAATATGGTTACAAATAACTATAATTGATTCCAAATATTTCCGAACTTTTTGTGGTTATGATTAAGTTAATTAAAGCAATTACTAGTAACAATAACTGCTGATAATTGTTTTTCAAAAAACTAGCGCTTTATAAGTTTATTTTTACTTCATTGAAAAGCAAATAATTAAATACAATAGATATTCCTCTAGTTATCTCACGTTCCGACTTGGAATATTTTAGTATAAATATGAATAATTGGTTATATTCCGAAAGAACAATTTTATTGTACTTTTGTAGCACGACAGCAGTTTCCTCAAAGTAAAATGCTTAACAGGAAATATAAGTTTTCCGTTTGCTCTAATGTTTTAAAAATGTATTAAAAGTTGTTATAAAAATACAGCTTTCAGATGCAAAACGCGAGAGTTTTCACTTACTTTGCAAAGCAATTTTGCTACACTGATGCATTTGGTGTGCATTTTAATTACCAACCTAACATTATTTTACTGCCGTATTTTATACATTTTTACGACATACTATTATAATTTCTCACCAAGGTTTCATTAGTATTTTCAGTTCTTCAAAAATATGCTTTATATTTTGACACAGTTTATACTTTAAACATTGCTATCTATTTATTTAAAATAACTAGGAAAACAAAAGAACCAATCCCACTGCAGACATTTTTTTAGATTCGCAACAGGAAAACTCATTACCTTTAGATGTCATCAGAATGTGCATGCATCCTTCCTCCCACATATATTATTCTCCATATTGTGAAATGTCACAAAATACATTTTTGACAGAACCACTGGGTTCAGAAACTCAACCGAATTTGGAAATTTTATCTTGAAAAGATTTATTTTTTTATTTTTCAAGCATAGACAGCCAATCGAAATATTTGATAATTACTGTGAAACTTTACTTAAATTATTATTTTCTCTTTTGCGTTATAAGAAATTAGATTATCAAGATTAATTGGCAGGTCTATTTTATTGCTATTAATATTGTGGGCGAATAGCTGGTTGCCAAAGGCAGTTAATCATGTAATTAAAATCAAACATGCAGATGTAATGAAAATGCTCATTAAAGTATATTTCTCCGAATATACATAAAGTCTTAAAAAATAGTTCCGGAAACTAAAATATGGGATACCGGCTTGCTTCCAGTACCATTTAAATATTTAAAAAAAATGAAAAGGATTTTATGTTTGCAACAACTACATGAACCACATTAGGAAATAGTTACACATTTGGTATGATTTCGTCAGGAAAAATTCTAGTTCGGCGACGGTGTATACATTTTATTCTACTGATATTAAATCAAACACATTTAATATTATTTTATTATAAATAAAGCAAGGATATTTAGGTAGACAAAAATGTAGATCCATCTCTGTCATTAAATATTTGAATTTTTTAAACGATTTTATTTTGATAAATCTACCCAAATACAATTATTTCTGATTGATTCCTAGAATGAAATCTTTATTTCATTTTATATTTACATCTGTCAAATGAGGCATTATAATTGCTTAATTATTTTACCAAGTCAAATTAATTTTCAAAAGCAATCACCCCTTGGATGTTGAATCTCTCGGAGAATTCCTGTTGCTTTGGAAGTAGACCGCTTTTTGATGGTGTATATTCCCCAGTTTTTCTCCACTTTCCCTTTTAAAACAGCATTTTTTAAATGAAGTTTAATCTCTGATCTATTGGCAAATGCTTTTAGTTTCGAATCAATGAATTTTTTGATAGACGGAAAAGTAGCTCCTTTTTCACCTGCTTTAGATATTGCTTCCAGGACTAACTTTGGATTGATACTCATTGAGGGAAATCTGAGCAATAATTTTGGAGTACAAGTTAAAACATCTTGACGTTGCTCCATCTTTCGATTTTGAATTAAAATTTTGCAAATTTCTAAAGTATAATTTTGATTCAAATAATGTTTATCTGAAAATTGAAATGTTTGACTTAATTTGCCATTATAAGACTCGTGCAGCTGAGTTGAGAGAGATTATAATAAGAGCAATTGTGGCTCGAGCTTTTTTTATTTCCAATATTTTTCAATAAGATTTCCAGTACAAAGCAGGATAGTCTGCTAGAATACGAGAATAATAAATAATTCCTGGTATATTAGCCTTCCAGGAATTTATAATTAACTTATCATTACTCAAAATGTCATCTTCAAATAATTTCTATTATTTCTTTGCTGTTTTTTAAAAATTTTTGATTATGTTTATGTTGAAGAAAACTTTCTTAGGTTTCCTCCAAACGATAGAATTGTTATATAGATTCCCCTAAACGTCCTTTTTGAAAGCCACCTAACTTTAATATTGGAATTAAGTGATATCTGCAATAGGGCTATTCAAGTTTTCTATAACAATAATAAAACCTAATAAAATATAAATATTAAAAAATAAAATATAATAAAAAAATAATAAAGTTTTAATAAAAATGTAATAAAAAATACAACATTAAATTATGAAATATTAAAAAATAAAATTAATAGTACAATATAATCAAGTTTTCTATAATAATTTCCCATAATAATGTCATTTTTATTATGAACAATTCAGGGATTTGGTTAGATATCCTATATCAAATGTAGTTAGAAATATCCTTAATTAATTGAAAGAAAACACTGAAATTTCAGTAACTTTTTAATTAATTAAGAATTAAATCGAAATGTTGATTTATATGTGTATAATTATATGTGGTGAAAATATGTGTCTAATTTGGTAGATGTAGATACAAAAGTCTTTCCTGTTGATGGTTTTTATTTATTTTTTTTTACATTAGTATGAGGTTGCTGCAACTCACAAATAGTTTTCAACCAATAAATATTATCATGTCAAAACTTATTTATGCAGAGATGCATTTCATTCTATATAGGTATTTTAAGATATTTCTGTGATTCGTAAAAATATTAACGGTGAACAATCGCAGCAGTTCAATTTAAAATTTGCTCCAGTTTTAATTTAATTAGTTTTTTTTTATTTTCAAACTATTATAAATATCTGGGCTTTTATATAAATTCCAAAAATTTTCGTCAGAATGACATTTTAATTTAATTCAAAAAGTCAAGAGCATGCAGAACACGGCCAATAGTTCCATCATTCTCACAAAATAATTTGTTCGCCTGTTTGGCAATCATGTTTCCTAGAAACTATGACTCCAATATATGGATTGACACTTTCAATTATTTGAAAGCATATATAAAACATTTATTTAAAAATTGAAAATAATAAATAATTATCTTGCTTAAAAGACAGGAAGCAATTGAGTTTTTATGAAAGTATTTACTTGCAGATACACGGAAAAATTCCACGTATCATCTTTTCTTTTCTTTCTTATCTTATATTATCGATATCGCTGCGTCTCAAAGATGTTGTTATATGTCATTGTCTATTTACATGAAAATTTTGGAAATACTTCTTTGATTTTAATTCGACACAGTTGGTGATGATGATACATATAAAATGCTTTTATACAATCCAAATACAAAGAAGGAATCCGTAAATCATAAGCAATGGAGACTCTCTAATCCCTCCTGGCCAAAAAATTATTTGTCAGAACCATATCGACCAACCCAGTATCTCTGTATTCAGTAAGCCTCTTCTTTCCTTTTACTCCATAAGACGGAACAGCAGACCATTTTGATGAATCAGCCAATTCATAGACTCTTTTTTTTTACTAAATATTTTGTTTTTTTGCGATACATTATCCGGCTCACGGAATTATTACTATGCGAATGCGAAATTAATAGAAATGTGGAAATAGAATCCTTTTTATATGACTGTTTGACTCTTGAAAACAAATGAAACACGTTTAACAAGTCAGTTTATATTTTATAAGTTGTATCATTTTAAATCCCAATTTTTATTTTATAATTATTATGTATAATAGCATTAACTTAGATAATTAGTTAAGATAACAACAAAGCATTTAAATTCAGATGGCTTCTGAATAATATTAATATACAGAACTTGCACGTTTCCTAAACATACGACAATACACCATCATTGCAGAGTTCGAAGATGAACGCGGAATAATAATGCAATTTTATCTCCCGTGGAGCGACTACCTAAAATTCTATTCTGCTACACTGATATGTCTTTTAATGAATGTAACACTTGAGACTTCGCATGTATTTCACGTAATCCATTTCGCTGAGCATTATACTCGCATTTAATGAAACAAATATAAATTGTGCAACTAATTTGACTCATTGTTTTGATCTCCATGTAAGCATAACCGAAAGTGGCTTTCCCATGATATATTCCAGCTAGATTGCAAATGTATGGATTATGCATATATTAAGTTTAATTGCATCGCTCATTTTATTATGTAGTTTATGAAATGCGGGGTAATTTTACAGCGAGAAAGAGGGTTTCAAATAAATTCTTTAATATCATTCTTTTCGATATGTTTATTATAAATCATTTATAGTTTTATTCATAGATTGGTTTTAAATATATACTTTAATAAAATGTTTAAAATTCTGTTCACATGTCAAAATCAAGATGATTGTGAATGAAAAATTTCAATTTTTGTGTTATAGACCGAGATATATACTGTCTTATTTTTATAGTGCGTTCAGCAGAAGTTTCCAATATCTGACATTATCCAACCTACATTTATTTCTACAGCCAGTATAAATCATAACTTACTGAATCATTTCTTGAAAACACACTTTACTGTTAAAACTGAAATAAATAATTTAAGTGAAATAAAACTGAAATAAATAATTTAAGTGAAATAAAACTGAAATAAATATTTTAGCTTAAATTGCGTTTTTTTTTTTGCAACAAGAGATCTTAGAGCTAATGAATGCATTTTTTTCAGGCAGACTTGTTAATTAATTTTTCTCACCTTTGTTTCAAAAAAAATGTAGTTGCTTTCTCTAAATATTTAATCTGATCTGGTTGTGTTTTCTTTGCAAAATGTAAGGAACAAAGAAAGATTTGTGATGAAAATTTTGAAAATAATAGTTCAAATTTTTAAAGTGATTAGGATGGTAATTTTCTTCAGAATTTAATTTCTTGCGAAAGAT
Organism: Argiope aurantia; assembly: GCA_026543865.1. Lineage (NCBI taxonomy): Eukaryota > Metazoa > Arthropoda > Arachnida > Araneae > Araneidae > Argiope > Argiope aurantia. The sequence goes on from JAPMOR010070632.1 coordinate 1,185,262, forward strand.
ATAAGCAGTTGAGCAAACTAAAATTCTCCCTTCCTTTTTTTATTTCTTATAAAAAGACACTCTAAATATAAGAGACAACTTTTTGGAGAGTAATACTCTTAATATTACAATAAATATAAATATACTAATTCCTAAATGTCATTGAAAAATACATAACCACTAAAAATTGGACAAAATATTACACACATGTAATGAAATTGGAATGTGAAATTTTGATGCTTTAGTAGAAAATGAAAGCACATTGTGGTTAAAAAGAATGAAAGTCATTTTCATTTAAATGCTGCAGTTAATAAAAAGAATAGTCACTAATGCGTTGTTAAATATTCCAAAAATCACAATTTGAAAATTTACAGTTTGAATGAAAATTCCTGCAATATTCCTAATTCCTTTAAACAAAAGGTTTTCATGATCAGTCCTTCATTAAGATATTAAACATAATTTTGAACCCGCGTTGCAAAGATGCGAAATTGGTGATTCGTGGTTTCATCAGGACGAATTAATATATCTCATAGCCCAAGAATGATTTTCAACGTTATTCCTAAAACATATGATTTCCAGATTTGGAGTTGTTAATGACTTCAATCCTTTGATATTTCTTTTATCAATGTTCGGCAATTTTATTGAGATACCTTAAATCACAAATATAATGTCAGCTTGTCCGTTAGAGGATATTGTCACGTAGAACTATAGTATAGAACTCAATAACACACACAAGAGGTAGAGCTAAACCAATTTATTAACTGAGAATACAGTAACTGACAAATATTCTGCTTTTATATAAGCAGAGAAAGTTCCAGAATACTCTTCTGGAGACAGTAAGAAAAGTCCAGAACACTTGTCTGGTATACTAAAGAAATGTCCAGTATCTTCTGGAACATGAAATAAAGGAAAACATAAAATCAAGGAATTAAGTATTTACATATACCATTAATATCAGTGTCTTTAGCGGAATTCGAACCTAGGTCTCTTGATAACAAGACCAGTGCTATGACCATTCGGTCATGGAGATTCGACAGTCTTTCTTCAATGCGGCATTGCTCCCTCCTTAGAAGAACAGCGTCACGATGTTATGACAATTCATTGTGTGGTTCTAGCTCTCGATCGAGTCACAGGGCCAGTATAAGTTGTCGTGTCTTCACGGCGAGTAGTCTCTTGAGAAATGTCTCTTTCCGGAACCTCCATTATTTTATAAGAATGTTGGTCGTCTTGTTCTTCTGGGTAATGGTATGGTTTCATGCGTAAAACGTGGACAACTTCTTTCTGTTTCCGCCTTCTAGAATTAGGATCGAAATCGGCTACTTCATAGGTGACGTCGGACAACCGCCTCAAGACTTGATAAGGGCCGAAGTACCTCTTGAATAGCTTCTCAGAAAGCCCCTTTTTACGAACTGGAATAAAAATCCACACCAAATCCCCTGGTTCATATGCCACCAGCCGATGTTTGGAGTCATAATGCCGGCGATCTTTCTGCTGAGCCTCGAGAATTCGTGCACGAGCTAATTGCCTCGATTCTTCTGCCTTATTGATCAGATGACTAACGTAATCGTCTTCTTGGCTGAACTCATTGGGGCAGAGAGGAAACATTGTATCCAACGGCGTTTCAGCTTCTCGCCCATGTAGGAGGTATAAGGGCGTAAAACCTGTCGTGTCCTGCTTGGCAGTGTTGTAGGCGAATGTGAAGAACGGCAATATCTGGTCCCAGTTCTTCTGTTCGACATCAACATACATAGAAAGCATATCTGCTAGCGTTTTGTTGAATCGTTCTGTAAGGCCATTTGTTTGCAGATGATAGGCTGTTGTCATTCGATGAGTGATATTGCACAGTCGATTAATATCGGATACTAGCTTGGACTGAAAAACTTGCCCACGGTCTGTAATGATAACTCGTGGAGCTCCATGCTTCAGGATTATGTCCTCTAGTAGGAATTTGGCAATTTGGGTAGCTTCCGCCGTCGGTAAAGATCTGGTGACTTCGTACCGTGTCAAATAATCGATGCATACTACAATCCATTTGTTGCCGTCGTCAGATTTTGGAAATCATCCTAGCAGGTCGATTCCGACGCGATGGAAAGGAGCGGCAGCTGGTGGAATAGGCACGAGACGACCTGGTGGCTTCTGAGGAATAGATTTTCTCCTTTGACATTCTCGGCAGTGCATCACATATCTTCGAACATTTCTGTACAAACCTGGCCAATGGAATCGCTTTTTTATTCTATCATAAGTCCTGGTGAATCCTAGATGTCCGGCGGTAGGGTCATCATGGAGAGATTCTAGAATACTGAGCCGTAAATGCTTCGGGATCACTGGTAGAAATTTCTTTCCGGACGGATCAAAATTCTTCTTGTAGAGGACTCCTTCGATTACTTCAAAGTTTCCCAGCCTACTTGCTTCGGTACTTTGTTGGTCTCTTATTATTCTTGCCAATTCTGGATCTTTCATCTGTTTTTCTGAGAGATTAGTGAATAAAGTGGCATCAATGGTGTCCCCAGACCATGAAGCATCGACTTTCAATGGGTTTCTGGACAGACTATCAGCATCTTTGTGTTTCCTTCCACCTTTGTACACCACTGATACGTCGTATTCTTGGAGTCGCAGCGCCCATCTAGCGAGTCTTCCAGAGGGATCCTTCAGTCCTGTCAGCCAACACAGTGAATGATGGTCGGTGACGATCTTGAAAGCCTTTCCAAAGAGATATGACCGAAACTTAGTTATAGTCCATATGGCCGCAAGACATTCTCTTTCAGTTGTGGAATAGTTTTTCTCAACCTGCGTCAGAGTCCGAGAGGCATAAGCTATTACTTTTTCCTTCCCATCTTGGATTTGGACTAATACGGCACCAATTCCGTATCCACTCGCGTCGGTGTGAAGTTCCGTGGGTGCAGTTTCGTCATAAAGGCCTAAGACATTATCGGAGGTAAGATCTTTCTTCAAGATATTAAAAGCTTCCACTTGTTCAGGTCCCCAACAGAATTTTGTGTCTCCCTTCAGTAACAACTGTAGAGGTTCGGCTTTATGGCAAAAATCCTTGATAAATCGGCGATAGTAAGAACAAAGTTCCAGAAAGCTTCTGATGTCATGGATATTCATAGGAACGGGAAAATCACTCACGGCCTTTATTTTTTCTGGGTCCGGTCGTACGCCATCACTGGATACTAGGTGTCCCAAGATCTTTATCTCTTGTGCTCCAAAGCGACATTTTTTTGGATTAAGGATAGGCCTGCGTTCTGTATACACTGAAGGACGGTATTCAACCTTTGAAGATGTTCATCGAATGTTTCTGAGAACACCACAATGTCATCTAAATAGCAAAGACACATTGTCCATTTTAAATGTCCCAGAAGATTATCCATCATCCTTTCAAAAGTTGCAGGAGCATTGCATAAGCCAAATGACATCACTTTAAACTCGTATAGTCCCTCAGGTGTAATAAAAGCCGTTTTCTCACGATCGGCTTCATCGACTTCTATTTGCCAGTAACCGGAGTAGAGATCCATAGACGAAAAATATCTTGCTCCCTTCAGGCAATCCAAGGTGTCGTCAATACGTGGCAATGGATACAAGTCTTTCTTGGTAATTTTGTTGAGTCGGCGATAATCAACAGAAAAACGCCAGCTATTATCTTTTTTTCCGACCAAGACGACTGGAGATGACCATGGACTTTCTGATGGTTGAATGATGTTTTTCTCTAACATTTTGGTTACCTCCTCACTGATAATGCGGCGTTCGGATGGGGACACTCTGTAAGCTTTCTGACTAATAGGTAAGTGGTCGCCTGTGTTTATTCGGTGTTTAACATTTAGTTGGTTTCCGTTCTTGAACGTCCTTTCTTGATCGAAAATTTCTGAAAATCTCTGGAGTAGATGAAACATCCTTTTTTTTTTATCGATCCTCAAATCTGGAACTATCATCGTGGTATAATCGATGACACCCAACTTTGCCTTTGAAGTGGTCGTGGAAAAAGGCGATCCCTCATCTATGGTATTTACGCAGTCTTCGTGTAAAGGTTCGGCATACCCGATGCACATGCCTTTAGGGATGATCTAAGGTTCTCCTTGTGCATTGGCAACCCATAGTTCGGCTTTTCCAGTAAGGAGCGTAACTATAGTAGACGGAATAGCAACTTCCTTGTTCAAGAGGAGCATCCTATTTCCCTATACTATTACGTCGATAGCTCGAAGGTTCTTACGGCCTAAGACAGTAATCTTTCTGATAGAACGAGCAGGTACTGTATAGTCTTCTATCTTGAATAAACGGCTGGAGTCTGGAGTTTGGGATTCTCGAAGGACGTCTTGAAACAAGAGCTCCGAACGGCCACAATCTATAACAGCTTGAGAAGCGCCCAAAAAGTCCCAAACAAGGATGATATCGTGACTGCATTGCGGCAAAACAATAAATTCAAAGGCTTGAGGTTGGCCATTGATTTCGAGACGAAGCGTACATTTTCCCACTGGTCTCACGTAATTTCCATCGGTGACTTTTAAAAGAACATTGTTAGTTGTGGGAAACATAACTTTCTTCAGTAGGCGACGATACTTCTCCGAGATTACAGAAAATGAGACTCCAGAGTCCACAAGGGCAGGTACTGGCGTATTGTCGACGATTACTTCTATGTTGTTTCCGGTCATCTTTGCGGCACAATGTTGCGACATCGGAGGATTTTTGTCACTAGCGGCCTCACCCCCAAGGAAGGTCTCACCGCTTAGTTTTCCTCATTTCTGCGGCTACGAGATTGACTGGATCTTCTATATGGCGACGGAGATCTATAGCGGCGTGTCGGCGATCATCCTCGTGATGGGCTGGGCGACAAACCTCGGTCGGCTGTATTCGTCGGCGTAGCGTCTCCCATTCGATTGTGGAAGGCGGAAATCTCTCCTATTAGCCCGATATGCCTCAAAAATAGCTTTGCGATCTCGGCAATATCGAACTACATGGCCAGGGCGGTCACAATGGAAACAGACGGGTCTTCTATCAGGAGTGCGTCAGACATCCGTTTTCCTCTGTGGTTGCTGTGTTACGGGCATAGGTCGTCTGGCAACGTCTGCATAGGTAGGTCGGCGTTTTGGTTTGACCTTTGTCCACTCTGGTGTTGTCTGTGACAAAGGAGCCAAAGCATTTTCCACTTCCTCTCGAAGAAGGGCTTCAATGCCTTTGTCCTGGACTTCGGGATCGACTTCTGGAGACATAAGGCGTTGGACCTCCTCCCGCACTATTTGACGTATTATTGATGCCAGATCCAGTTTTTCGTCAATTGCGGCCATTGGTACGGCATTTGGGAGCCTTTCAAATTTCCTACCACGGATCCTCTTTTGCTTCATTTCTTCGATTTTTCTACACCATTTTATAAAGTCCTCTGTAGTGGTTATTTCTTTCGTCAGTAGTGCCTGGTAAACATCTTCGGCGACTCCTTTCATCAGATGAGACACTTTCTCTTCTTCTGACATATCTGGTCTGACTTGATGGCATAAACTCAACACACTTTGGATGTACGACTGAGTGCTTTCGCCCGATTTTTGAGCTCTATTCTTTAGCTCATTTTCTGCCTTCTTCACATAGTGTTGTGCTTCCCCAAATGCCTCTTTTAACTTTAATTTGAAAATATCCCAGGAAGTCAATTTCTCTTCATTATTTTCGAACCATTGCTTGCTGTGCCATCTAGGAAAAAGAACACATTTGCGAGGCAAGTCATGTCATCCCATCTGTTGAATTTTGACACTCTGTCGTATTCCTTCAGCCATTTGCTTGGGTCTTGTCCCACGTCTCCTTTAAATACAGATGGATTTTTATATTGTGGCTGTGCAGATGTCAGGATGATAGGTTTAGTTTCCTGTTCTGCAGGCATTTTCCTTTTCTTTCTAGGTGGTGTGAAATAATGTCCAAATTCTGGTTCAAGACCTTGAAGGCGATCGCTTCTTCGTAAATTCGTTTCCACACTGACTGGAATCGTACCCGGCGCCTCCACCAAAGAATGTCACGTAGAACTATAGTACTCAATAACACACACAAGAGGTAGAGATAAACCAATTTATTAACTGAACTCAGAACTGAGAATACAGTAACTGACAAATCTTCTGCTTTTATACAAGCAGAGAAAGTTCCAGACTACTCTTCTGGAGACATTAAGAAAAGTCCAGAACACTTGTCTGGCAAACTAAAGAAATGTCCAGTATCTTCTGGAACATGGAATAAAGGAAAACATAAAATCAAGGAATTAAGTATTTACATATGCCATTAATCTAAGTGTCTCTAGCGGAATTCGAACCCAGGTCTCTTGATAACAAGACCAGTGCCATGACCATTCGGCCATGGAGATTCGACAGTCTTTCTTCAATGCGGCAATATCAAGAGAAATATTTGGTGATAAATTTTCCAAATTGATATATCGGTTGGGAAAAATAGAAATTAACCTACTTAATCAACCTTAAAAGTGTATGAATAAGGATGATGTTTTTTGAACGATGCCATCCTATATAATTGAGAATGCTGATGCCCCAATTATTTTTATTGAAATTATCAATTTTATGATTATTTCGAAAAGCATTCATTTGATTTGACTCAAGTTGTGTTTTTAACGCAATGTATGTAAATAATATTTATAAAATGTAGTATTCTTTTAAATTTATTATTTTTTAATTCAAAAATCATTTTCTTATTTTTCAACCAAAATCGTACCGTATTGCTGATTTAAATCGGTGGAATTTAAAAAAAAATGTTTTCATGATAATTAATCTTTAAAAAACGTTTTAGAGTACAATAACATACGACAAATATATAATAGAAAAGACAAATACAATGCTTAACATTACCGACACATATCACATACCTAAGAATTGAAATTGTGAAGAATTTTATATCAAATCTATTCACTTTTAAGCTACAAAAATATAAAAATAATTTTAAAAGTTATATAATTTCTCTAAGGTAAAGTCTAGGATTTCAAAGCAATTTATTTTCATACATCTTTATAGATTTATATAACTATATTTCAACATGGACATATATTTTTTTTAATAAAACAAAATCGAATTTAAACATTACATATAGTTGCTAAAAGAAATAATTCAAACCGAAACATTATAAATAGATTTTATTTATCTAGCAATAACAATAAAATTTAAAATGTGTCTGAAGAAAAAGGCCTAATTTGGAGAAATAAATTAAAGCTGATTTTGGAAACATGAAGGAAAAGAAATTATTTAAGCAATTTCAAAGGCTTAAGCAAAGAAATTCAGAAATAAAACGATTTAATCAAACAAGGGGGGCATGGATTACACATGCAGTGAAAAGGAAACAGGGGGCTACTTTTCCATCAAGAGAAGTCATTTCTTTTCTATTCATTCTTACCATGTTTCTGATCTTTAAATATAAAAATGCAGCGAAGTCCCCTGCTGCCGTTCTTTGTAGTTCTGTCTATTTCCTATTTGCACGCACGTTTTTCAGAATAAGATTGAGGTTGAAGGCATTGAAGCTTTTTTCAAAAATTTTCCTTTACCGCAATAATGACATTTTTTGAATTCATGAGGAAAAACTTTCTTGTTCTTGACTTTTCGTCACATTCCTACTTTTGTTTATGGATGGAGTTTTGAGAAATTTAAAATGAATGACAGAATTCCCTGCATATATCTTTTTTTTAAAAAAAAGGAATTTATGGAAGCGGATTTAGTTTGAATAAGAGAATGGTAGTAAAAAGGAAATGCAGAAGTGTCTCTTTTAAGAAATGGAATAGGAATTTAGTATTAAAGTCAGATTCAGTTATATGTTAATTGTCTATAATTGCCTATGTAACAGTTATAAGTTATATGTTGAATAAAATATTTATTTTTAAATTAAAAGATAAATTGTGTTATTATATGAATATTAATTTACACATTTTCTCTTTTCTGAAATGTTTTTATTAAAACAATATGCAACATGTTAATATAGATTATGTTAATAACATTAGTTTCTAGAAATAACGGTATTTACAAAATTTAATATAAATGTTAATATTAAGCAAAAAAAAAGATTTTGTCTTTCTTTTTAAGGGATTTCAAAATTATTTATGGGGAAGTTTATTCGATATCTTAACACTAGAACGTCCGTCGGTGTCGATTGAACATTAAAGAATGTTTAATTTTTTTTCTTTTCCGCATTTTTTAGGGAACGAAAATTTTTCGTGACTTTTCATCATTTTCTATGGTGATTACACAGAAGAATGTATTTGTGGTTCTAGGTTAATTAGGGGAGATTTTACAATTAAATATACCTAGAACGTCCGCTGGTATCGTTTTGACACCAACACAATTTATCATTATAAATAACTGTCGTTCAACAAAAAGTAGATACCATTAGTAAAACAAACTTGCCAAAGTACTATCGCACATTTGTTTGATCTTGAAAGCAGTGTTATTGGGTTCACAGCTGAAATGAATCAATTATTCTAAAATTGCTGTGTCTAAGTGTTTCGTTACACAGCATTTGTTTATCTCCTCATGGGGGGAAAAAACCCTTCATTCGATTTTTGAACCTTGTGCAGAGCAGACACCCTGAAACGCTGGCTCGTACAAAGGGTCTAAGGCCTGATGAAATTGCTAATTTGTTTGCGAGAGCTTTCTGAGAATGAATTGGATGGTGGTGAGCTGTCTTTTTCTAATTTAGATTCCGATGAAGACATAAGATTGCGTGAAAGTAACTGCAAAGAATCTGAAGAAAATGCAGAAGAAATTAATAATATTCCTTTAAATACCGGATTTAAAGGAATTACAAATTCGCTGAAACGCAAAAGTTCGAAATTAAAGAGTGTAATGGAAATGCAACTAAAAAAGTGTGTGTCTCTTGAATGGAAATAGTGTGCGGAAGATGTGCAGGAAAAATTGAGCATCACTATATCCATTGCAAATGAGGTATGTACAAAACATTATGCATAAAAACGGTAAAGAATTATTAAAAAACTTGTCTTCTCACAAAAATTACGATTTTGTTTATTATACTAATATTTATGAATATTATTGTTTTATTTCATTTTACAAGATTAAGTCATTTGATTTGTTACAGTTTTTTATGATATAAAGGGTCATAATATATGATAATTGCATGAAATAATATTAAAAAGCCTTAAAACTAAACCGTACTGAATAGCAGACCTGCAATTATTTAGTTATTACAATTATTTTCTATATTTTTTATCGCTGCGTCGAATCAACACCGCGGACGTTTAAAGTTAAGCGAAATCCCGGATGTACTAGTGTTAGGCTTTAAAATAGCAGAATTAATTTGTATTTGCCTCTTTAAATCACACATGTAGTCGCTCGGAATATTATATTTCGATATCATTCAAATACTATTTTGAATTTTTAAAGCCTTTTTATATTCTGTGCTAATTTCTTGAAGCTAAAGTGAAAAAAATCGAAATGTATCTATTTTTTAATAAAGTTTAAAAATATCTCTAAAGTAAACATTTAAATTTTCCAAAGTATATCTGTTCTAGTGTACCACAGAGAGTGAGCCACCGCTTTTATAACTTACTCCCTTAGTAGTTATTGAAAAATCTAAAAGGATCCCTAGCTTGGCTAATTATATAACAATCTCTCTTTATTTTCTAAATTTTTGAGACTTTTCTTGTCTCGAAAGTTAAAATATTCTTTGCCCAGTCGCTCAATGAAGACACCAAAATAGAGTCATTGAAACTTTGACCTATTCGGCATTCATTCAATATGAAAGCAAAATTCTATCTGTGAGATTAAATGCACAAAGAAACAATATCCGCTCAATGAAGTCCCCAAAATAGAGTCATTGAACTTTGACCTATTC
>JAPMOR010070632.1:1195057-1223055 GCA_026543865.1 Argiope aurantia
CGCTCAATGAAGTCCCCAAAATAGAGTCATTGAACTTTGACCTATTCGGCATTCATTCAATATGAAAGCAAAATTCTTTGTATCTGTGAGATTAAATACACAATGAAACACTATTACAGAGTCGTAACAATCCGAAGTTATTTTATGAGGCGGGAAATGCCATTCCAATTTGCCTAAGAAATCATAAAAATTATTTTTATATGTAGTGGCTGATTAATCTATCCATTAGTGTACGGAAGTAAAATAGAAGAACCATAAGTGTTAACACATCAAAATCCATTTTTTCTTATACGCGATGTATAAAAAAATTATTCTACCCATTTTAATATTTGTTGTACTATCGATGGATATATAGTAGAATTCCAATAATCCGAATTAACTTAAATAAGGCTTTCTCCTAAATAATCAAATACCCGGTTCATTAACGATAAAAAGATTATTTATTCAAAAATAATTTGCTAATAACGTTTTAATTTTATGACTATAATAATGATGTTTAAATTTCGCATACTGATATGCTATATTGAATTATCCTTTCTTAAACACATCGGTCAAAGTGAATTATTCATCTGGTTTTTTTCATTTTTACTCGGGAAGATTTGGTTTGAGATTATTTTTCCTTTGAGAAATACGAATATCTCAAGTTTTGATAGTTGAAATTCTACCCTAACATTTAGGTATGAGATAGAGACAGAGTTAGGTGAAGAACAGTAATTGATTGATTGTTGTTCGTCACTTAACTCTGAACAATATTAGATTACGAAAATTTCAGACGTCGTCTGAATCCATTGAAGTCGGGGAAAAGTTTGTTCTTATAACGCTGGTAAAAGAAGCTAAAAGGGTGCATTAAAAATAATGGTGTTAATTTATGGCATCCCATGAATTGGGAGCTCAATGCTTCTTCCGTTGTTTCAGTGGGAAATATTTATGGATGAAATTGTAGAAACCTTACAGTGAAATTAACCACATATTGACCTTAATAGTCAAAACAAGCAACATATGGTACAATGGTTTTTCAAATTTAATTCACAATTTCTTATCCTTTTATTTCTACACAGCTGGACACATTCATTCATTTCTTTTTTGATATGTATAAAAAATAGTTTTTAAATTTAAAGGTTTTTAGAAATTAAATTATCAGAAAACATTTATAACATCATTTCAAGACATTGCTTTGCATTTGTGAGTGTTTGCTTGACGGTGTAGGTTTAACCCGAATATTTATTTCTGTAATTTAGCAATTTTATAGATGAACAGATTTTGCATTTTTTTTCTATCGTTTCTTTAAATCTTTTGAAACTTTATTGCGTTCAGGGGGATTTTATAATTTATTTAATTAAAAAATTATACATATAAAATTCTGAAATATCATATTTTTATTTAATTTTTACTCATAAAAGATATAACCCATTTTTTAGTATCTCAATATTTGTAAATCATCATTTGGTAGCGTCAATATCTCGTAAAATACCAAATTCAAAGAAATGTTTCTATACATGTCTCAAAGTACATGTGGTAGAATGTTTGATTTTATAAGATACTAGCCGCCTTTGGCGACCAGCCAGTTTGCCAGTATTACCGCTCGCTACAATTTTCAATTAAATATTTTAAGTAACTGATCTCTTAAAGGATTCTCAAACAAAACATTTTTAATCTTCAAATCTTGATAGCCATACCAAACTTATACTGTTTAGATCGTTTCGTTCAATTTACTATATATATTTTGCTAATTTGTTGTCATTTCCGGTAAAACTTCCACTTTAATTTAAAGTGGAAATGATGAAATTGCAATTAATATAAAGATATTTAAAAAATACCAAGCGTTTTATTTTATTTATCATCTTTATTGTTATTTATTAATTATTATTATTATTGAATGTAAGTATTGCAAACAGAATCGCTCAGTATTTAAGTCTTATGTTAACTACAAAATATTTTTCATAATTTATGTAATATCTCAAACAATAATTCAACAAAAATTTCTGAGATTCAGCATAAAATTCAGTTTTTAGTTTTGCTTTCAAAAGGATGGAAATGAAATCAATAATAATATGTTGTTTCTGCCTATAAATATATTTCAAAAATTATGAAGTCTAAATTTAATACAGTAAGGTATCATATTCTGATAAATATTCTGGACACACCAAATTTTTAAAAAATGAATGAACGTTTCTATTTCCCACGATCAACTCAGACTTATTAATAAAATTTTAAATGTTAAAAATTTGGAAAAACTCAACATTTTCATAATCTTAGGCCAATTAATCTTGAGAAACCTGCGCGCTGATTGGCGTATTTTCTTTGAAGCGATCGATGGAAAATCTAAAATTATCCTTTTTTTATTGAATAGTGATATCCGCTCGAATAAAACATCACATACAAAAGTACTACATAGAACAAACACATCAAAAGTAAACATAACATTTCAATAGTTGCCAAAAACAAAAGAGAGAAAAATGCAAATAATAAGCAGACGATATTTAGAAAAGTACAGATATTTTGACTGGAAAATGAAATTATCTGAAATTAATCACACGCGTAGACGATATTTACAAAAGTAAAAATATTCAAACCTGAAAAGGAAAATATATGAGTTATTCCATCAATAAATGCCATAAATTTGTTTATATCTTCATTATTTTATGAGTCATTAAACATCAAAATGGGTCCGAGACTAAATAAACACCCTTTATAGAGAGTGTGAAAGATCATAAAATAATTTTTCTTGAATTTATTTTTTAGAAAAAATAATATTTCATATTTGTTTCATTTCCTACAGACACGTGCCAAAAATTATATTTTTGCAGATTTCATTTCCGAAAAGATTTAATTTATTTTTAATTGGAGCTTTAATCAATGTGATGGCAACACTTTGAAAAAAGCTTATTTTTTCCCATGAATGCAAACATGCTTAATTTTTATTTTTATTTTTTACGAAAAAAATTATTTAAAAACATAGTTAAAATATTTATTTAAAAATTCATTAAAAATAGAAATTTAATTTTAGGATTAAAACTTTAGTATCATTTAAAAGATAAATTTTGATCTTTAACTTTATGTAAAAATCTTTTTTGTGCGGTAATATTTTCGGAAGTTATAAGAGAAACACGTCAAAATTTCGCTTAATTTTTAAATAAATAAAATTCTATTTAAAAATTCGAAAAAATAACCACCAGGTGAACATTCCCGGCCTCCAAGGTATACACGTGCCAAATTTGGTAGCTGTAGGTTGAACGGCCTGGCCTGTAGAGCGTCAACACACACACACGCACACATTGAGCTTTATTATAAGTATAGATAATAGAATAATTTGAGAATTTCTACGAGGAAGAAACATTTTATTGACAATTTTATTTCAAAAATTAACTGAAATCTAAAAATTACTATTAACAAAAAATTAGCTTAGAATTTTGAAATTGACAAGTAGAAAATTAAAAGAACAAGTTAAATCATTTCTTTTCGTTGAATGTTTAATAGAATTCGAAAGCTTACAACTTTCGGATTTCCTTTAATTCTAATTTTTGAATGATTTTTATTTCTTTATTTTTAATATAAATTGTGTAAGACAATTTAAGAAATTAAGATTTAATTAGATATACTTTGTTTAAGAAATAAGTCTTATTTCTTTTTAAATTTCAGAAATCTAAAAAAAATTTTAAAAAATGAGAAATTTCTATATATTGAAGTTCTAAGAACGAGAATTTCTTTTTTACGCTAATATAAAATTATATTAAACTTAACATATGAGTAATTAATTTAAATAAAACTTCCATTCCATAAATGTAGGCTTTTAGAATTAAAATGCTCTCATTGCGATATTTTTTGCATTTTTCAATTATGTATGAATATTCATTAACTTTAAATTTTCACGAAAAATATAATCTTATTTAATAGAAGTTTTAAACTTTGTTTTATAAAAATCTTTTAGACCTTCTGATTTTAAGACTTTGTTACTATTATTAATACAGATTGGTTGTAAAGGATTTTTATCTAAAAAATCATTATTAAGAAAATTAAAACCAGCCCATTTTAATTAGCAGTTTAAAATTTCATCTGCTCCTTTTTCTTTAATATCTTAATTTTTTTATTTCATTAACTTCACTTTAGTACAGGAATGCTTTTAAATACCATTAATAAATATTAGGGAAAATTGGAAAATAACAAAGCAAAATATATATAAGAATGCAAGACGGAAAAATCATTATGAAAACACTGGAGTGCGCATCCACTAATAAAAAAGGATAATGTATGTGTGTGAGTTTATTAAACAAAAGTTGGATGTTTTTTCCTTGATAACTTAGGAAAATAGAATGTAAAAATAATATTTGCATCACTTAAAAATTCAAGATTTTTTCTTTCAATTTTTCTTTTTTTTTTAAATATTTTAAAAATATGTTTAAAATTATTTTACAATTCTTTCATTTTTGCAATGAATTCAAATCATTTTCATTCTCTGTCAAATATTTTATTCTTTTTCTTTTTCTCTATTTTTTTTTCTTTTTCTTTTCTTCCGTTTTTCTTTCGTTGCCGATATCCACTTGAGATAGGCTTTTGATTAGTTAGTGAAGATTCGACATTTTATTTGTCATATTGAATATATTTCTTTTCTAAATATACTTTTAATTAATCTTAAATGACATGAAAGGTTGACTTTAATAAAATTGATTACTCAAATGAACAGAACTTTGTAAATGTTGTAAAGGGATTCTTGAAATACAATAAAATAATTTTTCTGTGCAATTAAATGTATATTTAGAAAACTATATATATATACAAAAATTCGTTCACAATCGACTCTAAGTTCGTGCTCCTTTATCTTATTAATCATTTTACTATAAAAATAAAGGTACTAAAAAAATACAAACATTTTGGAGGTATGTCTAATGGTAGCGGAAATAAAGGTAATTTTAAATCCTGTTACCGAAGCTATATAACAGGTGACACGCAGACGAACAGGAACACTTTGTTTGAAACGTTGATAGTGGAATGTGCACTTTAGCTATATTTCGAGATGTATATCTCTATAGCGGTTGGTAAATAACTATTTGCTGCTTACCTGTATGCTCTTGATTATTATAAAAGATGTCACTATTCTGTGGCTGTGTTTTTCTAGTTGTCTTTTGCATTTTCTTGTGGAATAAGGCATTCCATTAACCCGTGTATTCAGTTTCTTTCACCTCATACTGGACGATTTCCTGCAACAATAATAAAAGTTCCACTCCAATCAAATTTTGAAATCTGATGATACTTATCTAATAGAATCATTAAAAGTCACACATAAGCAATTTCATGGAAGTTCTTTCTAAGACTAGAATGGAGTCGTATATTGTGATTACACTTTTATATATTACATTTTATATATCAGTTTTATACTTTTTGCTCAGGAGAGGACATTATTTACAAATTGTAGTTCCTGCTATATAAAAATATCAATCAGAACCAGTAAGAACTATCATTTTGATTTGCTCTAATGTGTCTTTAGGGGAGCAACAATTTTAGCTAGAATTAAGTATGCTATCCACTATTCTTTTTAATAATCTAATAATTTTCATTATTCATTTTAATATTGTTGATATTTTTTGTAAATAATGTTTCAGTTACTGTCCTCATTTGTTCGCTGTTAAGCCAAATGATGAAGTGAAGTATGAAATCCCACGACAAAACTCGTTTCAATTGACGTTCGCAATTATTCCTGGTGAATCAAATGGTTGCTAAATGTAGTTGGTAATGAATACGATTACCACATATATTTTGAATAATATATGTTCGCAATCATAATGCAGTGACTGCTTGATATTTGAAGCAGCATAGAATAGAATTTTAAGAAGTAGCATACTTAGAATTTTAAGAATGGAATCTCTCCTTACGATTTCTGTATCAAAATTCATATTGAATTTATCATACTTCATAGTTATCTATACATATAAATGATATTACATAAATCATTAACACTGAAGATTGAATTAATATCAATATCTTAAATAGCATTTTTATTTTGATTTCTCTCTAAAAATGGTGTGGATGCCAATTAGTGTTCGATGTCGGTGATAATATATTAAATTTCTATGACAAAATTCAATTGTTCCATATATAGCGATTGAGGGTACTGCACCAAATAGACGAGGTTAATTTATGATAAATAATCAGTGTTTTACATAAAAAATTCATAAATTGTGTTTTTAGTTACTTTGGAATATACCTTCTAGAGTAAAATGTTCTGCTTATTTTTAGCAAATACTTGTTCCGAATTTTCTAATATTGGCTAAATCTCTTGTTTATAAATTGCACCTGCACTTTTTAATTAGTTTGCAGCAAAACAAATGTAAACTAATGACTTATTTCTAAGAAAAGGAAATAAATTTATATTACATTACACAATTGATTAAAATTTGATAAAGTTCCTGAAAGACGTAGTTTTTTAACGTCTTTTGATAAGCCTACACATTTGCTACTGCCCTGAATCGAACAGATTGATTCTGAAATTTCCATACAGCTTTTTCAAAATAAAATTTACATCTTCACACTCCATCTAAGTATCTAAAAGTCACGGTTATAAATAAAGTACTTTTGCTGTACGTTGCTGATTTTCTATTGAATTATATTGTAATGGCTGATTAAAGATTTTTTTCGTACTTCTTTTTTTATTGATAGGATAAAAAAAGGTAATTAACATTGAACTAGAACTAATTTCATTTATTGAGATACTTACTTTCATTTACTAATGTGTTAAATTTTTGTCTCATAAACATATAAAAAGAATTACATTCTTATAACGTTTATTACCATTGAAATAATACCAACAATAACTTCCAAAAAAGTCTAGGTATAAATATTTAAAATAAAATTATGAATATCTTATCTGAAAGATTATTCTACAAATTATCTTTATTCAATTAACATATATTAATTTTTTTAAATAAAAATAATAAAAGAAAAAAAGTTTATGAAATTCCGTTTTAAAAATTTTATATTCAAAATATTCTTAAAAACAGAAACAGCTTTTTATGGATAATAATTAGACAAGTTTGTAAATTCTAATTAAAAAAAATTAGACTGATTTATTATGAATAAATAGATTATTTTTTATTAGATATAAATTGCAAATGAGTAATTGCTTTCATCAATAGAGATTTTTTATACCTATAGACAAATTGTTTGTGATTACAAATTCGTTACTTTTTTTATATGTGGAACTTGGGATTTTGAAAGTTATGCACAAAAAGTATCTGTATTCAATATTGCAAGTAATAATTCATAAAGAAGTGATTTATTAAAAACTATTTCTTTTAATTGTTATTTCAAAAATTGGCATATTTTCTTTCTGTTAATTACAACTTTAAGAAATTTAATAAAATACTATTTGGATCTTATAGTATTAATTCCGTCATGGTAGCGGATTTTGTTGAACTACATCTTATTACAACAAAAGAGGGCACTGTATTAATCACATTTGTTTAATAAACAAAATGCATTCTGATTGGTTAGTTTGACGAGTAAAGAAGAAAAATTAATTGGAAATATCTATCTAACTGTTATAACCAAAGTTTACGTCAAAGCTTAATTTTGTGCTATTTTTTGAGGATGAAGGGCAGTGGAGGAGTTGGTGGTCATGAGCTTTCAAATGAAATAAAAAAAATGAGATTAATAAAGTGGTTGTGTTTGAAAGGCTGAGTCATGTTTTGGCCAATTATTTTGAAAATATAGATATATGATTTCATTCAAATATTTTATTGTTTGAGAAATTTTTAATCTTTTTCTATGTTTATCCTAAACTCACTCATATTTACCATTTCTATCACGCTATACATTCATTCCACTGTAATATATCAACAATTTAATATACCTTTTGAAGATAATACCTCAATAATGGTTTTCAACATCTGTATATTAATTTTAAAACGAAGCGCAATAAATCGAATTGTGATCCATGTTAAATTGTAAAGGACATTCATTATTAAACTGTTAAACCTTATATGATTTCCTGTTAACTGAGAGCAAACTACTCACAAAGTAGGAATTCTGAGGTCCAATCAAACAGTCTTTGAATCAGTATTGCTGGTCTCAAGTTTGAACGGTTATTTCATCAAGGATTCGCTGTATGAGAAGTTGGTCTCATTACATTTATGGGAATAAAATGGTCTCCAGTTATTGCGTTGTAAATTTCAGATGCTGTTCTTGCGCTAAAGTTCAAATTTGTCCTAAAATTAACTTTCATAAAATTTCGGAACCATACATTAATCAAACTCATTTAAGAAAACATAATTCCTTTTATCCATTAGTGAATATACATATAGAAAGAGTTGAATACATAGAAAAGTAAAAAATAATTATTAACGAATGGGAAAAGTAAACTCGATTTTTAAATACAGAAATCAGTATTACTTTGAAATGATCTTGCATATTCTTCTGAGATTCTAGAGATATTATCTTGTTGTATTGTTTCATATAATGCATTCTTCTCTTTAACTTCACAAATAGAAAATATGAATTTTTGTTGTATTTTTAAGCGATTGTATTAGTAATTGTATAGGCCAGATTGCTGAAAAATTGAGTTACAAAATTTTGCCCAAACATGTTTCAGATTCTAAATATGAATTTCGGAATGATACATTGAAAAAATTTAATTAGAATTTAAATTAAGAAAAAAATTTGGGTCACTCTACAGTAACTTCTAAAAATATCATTGAAGAAAACGAATTTTAACACTATTTTCAAAATTGAAAATATATTTTTGATGATATCAATTTATTTGCCGTTTATTATTTTTTTAAATTTTAATAATATTATTAAAATATTTTTACGCGATTTCCCTCAATGCTTTTCAATACTACGATGAAAATTTGATCGTGTCGGGAAGCGTTTAATCATGCTATTTTCTTTCACTCTTGAAATCTAATGCAGAAAAGGTCTATTCATTATTTGTTCTGTTTACATAAGGAGTAAAAAAATGAAGTAACAGCATTGTAAAATGCAGCTTTAAATAATAAATTACTCGTGACTGTGTAAAAAATGTACACGATAAAGTTAACAGGCGTCAAGCTATTAAAATATCATGTTTTTAATGTTTCTCATAAATGAATTCTTTAAAATAATTTGTTGATCATTAGATTGTTAAAAAAATACTCCCAGGCGTATATTAAAACCCTTAAAAATGTATATATTTCTATCAAATGGTTTGACCTTTTTTGAACAATACATATATCATCTTTATTATTAGAACAGCTAAAGACTTGCTGTTTCCAGTTAGCTTTTTTTATTCAATACTGTTAGCACTTTCGCTTTTAATTCAATAGCCTGATACAGATATTAAAAACAAATTCTAAATAAATCATTTAAGAATGTGTTTTGAAATATCTTTGTAGATTCATTCTCCGTCTGTCTGATTATTTAAAATCCTAATTCAGAATTCCCATAAATCATAATTCAGAATCAAATCTTTATTTAAATGATTAAAAATATATTTTGTTACTTTTATATTTCAAGTCCAAAGGCCTTTCGATTTTTGAGTCATAAAGTAAGGTATTTTATTTAAGTGCTCAAACATGAATGTTGGATGCAAAATTTTTTAATTGATTGAAATTCAGTAATAAAATTTATTTTGGAAGCTTTTCTAACATTTATTTTTAAAAAATGAATGTGTTTTTGTTTGATTACAACACAAAAGTTTTAATATTATTTCTTGATTATTTTATTTTTACATGTTCAGAAAGTAGTCTTCCACTTTTCTAGGTGTCTTCTAAAGAGTAAAATAAATAATTATGCATATGAACTTCATAATAAGTTATTTAATTTTTTGAGAAACTTTAACATTAAAGTATATTTTAATTCATTTAAATGCCAGAATTAATGAAGTTATATATATATAAGATTTTGTTTTCTTTTCTTCAGGTAAAGAAATACCAAAGCAAATGCACTTTAAGAAAAGCTTTTCCAAGGGGATGAAAAGTAACAAAAATTATATAGGTAAATACATTGTATGCTGAACCATTTATAGTAGATATAGTGGGGATGAATAAAGGATGGTCTAAAATTAATGCAAGATTTGAATTTGCCACCCTTCGTACAAAAAATTGTTGGCAACTGTATTAAAGAAAACACGTTTGAAAGCCGACAGTTTTGGGTTAGTAAAAATGGAGAGTCACGTTATAGAATAAGATGTTAACGCAAGATTTGCATTAAATAAATAACAGTTTTTTTTCTTTAAATTGTTATAGTTTTATTGAATCGTCAAGAACACAAGTAGGGTTATGTATGGAATAACACATAGGGCAAATGTTTTGGCTGGCACGTACATTCTCTTTCACCGAAGTTTTCCATGACCATTTGGCATTCCTCCTTCAATGTACGCGTGCTTCTAGGCTTGTTCTCATATATACCTTTGACTTAAAATAACGCCGGCATCCTGGCCTAGGGAAGTGGCGTCTTCCCCGTGATCTTGGCGTCCAGGGTTCGAGTCCCTAGTTTTTAGAAAAAAAGCGTCTAGGGTTCCTGTGATTTATTTGCGAGGTGTGTGAAAGAGTGCTAAACCCCTGTAAAAAGGAGTTGTGCAAGCTAGTGTGCGTGTGCCAACTTCATATGAGCTAGAAGTCAGACCTTTGCTTTCGGGTGCTCAGAGGTATTTACCCTCAGAAGCTACTGCACCCCTCTTTTCGTAGTAACGCGGGCACGACATCATCATCACTTCAAATAACCTGATAAAAGAAATATGATAATGTAAATCGCACGATCTAGGACCCAATTTTCAAATTTTCGACCTGTGGCAGTCAGACTTTCTTTATATTTGAAATATTGTTCAACAATGAAAACACGGTTTTCTATTGTGTAACGCTCTATTTTTATTAACTCTAAGCTATCAGCTATTAAATGATTTTTTTATAAGGTTTGCCATTTTTTTTTGCACGAGTGATGGCAAATTCAAATATTGTGTTAATTTTGGGACACCTTTTAATGCAACAAGAAAGTTACGTTTTCTACAACAACTGAAATCCTTCATTTGCATTGTTGTGAAATTCTAGTTAAACTTTATCATAAATAGAAAACACTAAATTTTAAAGATTAGTTTTGTCTGAAAAAATTCACTTGAGTTGTATGAATTTTTTTAGTTAGTTAAATGCTTTTTCTAGGAACTAGGGTTGAAGTTCTTCCTCCAGGATGTAGAAAACCTCTGATAAAAAAAGCTTTTAATCTAATTTATTTCCCTTTGTGCAATTAGTTTAATTTGGAAGGCGGCATAAATCTTATCCTATGCCTCAAAACAATTTAAAATAATTACATTTGTATGACTAAGCACACAATGTTTTCCTAAATCAAATGAAATTTAGAACTGACACCAACAATTTTCTTTGTTTAAAAAAATAGTTTTGAATTCATTTTAACAAATAATAATAAACTATATACATTTCTTTTTTGATTCTAGGAATATTTGTTATTTTTAATTAGATAATTTCTTAATATAATTTTTTTTCATTTTATTATTATAGAAATAATATGTTTTTTTTTAAATTTCATGTAGTAAGACATATGAAAGAGTAGTTAAGTACAAACGTTTCACAACACAAACATTTCACACATAGTATGCACAAACATTTGAGTCAAAACCAAATAGGAATAGGTTGCATGTTGTTAAAACAAGAGAACAGCATGTAAAACTTTAAAATAAAAAATCTATATTTGAAGGTACATTATTTACTTATTTATTTTGGTTTATAATAAATCATTAGTAATTTGTTATGTTATTATCATTTTGTACTTTTGTTGAATTGAAATGTAGGCCAACATTGACATATTTACTATAAGTATTTGAGTACAACTTTTACTTTTCTAATTGTTTTTAATGTAATAACCTATATGCCTTGCCTCGTTAGAATAAGAATGCTTGCATTTCCTAAAAGGAAATAGATCTGTTTTTTTTAAAGATTTCAATCAAAATAATATGGGCATTAAAAAAGAAGATCGTAAAATGTTTCACATTCATTATAATTATTTAATCTTTAATAAAATATGATTCTATTTTGTGATTATTCCTTTCAATTATTTGATCTTTGTTGTTGATGATTAGTTGTGAAAATGTTTATTATAAAAATGTGAAATATTTTATATTATACGTTTTTTTTATTTTATAGATAGAATGCCTGAAGGGTATGAAAAACGTACTCCTTGCATTTGAGAAAAAATTGATTATTGTCCCCAATATGTGTTACATTGATAGTTGCTTGATGTATTGCTATTGTAAAATCTATTTCCATTTGTTTCATTAATGTGGAAAAACAGACATATGTCATAAAATTAATGATTGTAAAAAGTTTGAAGACCAAACTATTCGAAAAACTGATTTCATTTGAAATGATTTTCATTATATTGCATTTAATGCAATCGTGATTTATCATTTATCAAACATTTTTTGTAATATTTATAACTAAACAATGACATTCATATCAATAATCACCACATAATGGCTGCACTAATGTTACTGCTGAGAAATCACCACCAATATATTACTATATTTGTTTGTATAATATTTGAATAAATGTAAATATATGTATGTATGTATTTCCCTTATAAACATATGTAGTAATCTATTGTTCGCATGTAGTGTAGAATATTTAAACGTAGGTTAAGCACTTTTCTGGAGTTTTATTCTGTAGAGATCATTAATTATTAATCTAACGTGGAATTTAAGATTTTTTTTTTATTATTGTTTGATTTGTTATTCATTCTTCTTTTTATTTTAAAATTACTCTCTTCCAAAAATATTCTTTATAATTTACATAATATTCTCCATATATGGGGCATTCTATTCAAAATGAAATTTAACAAAAAATATATAAAGAAGGAAAAGTATAAAGCTGCGAATGAAGTTTTAAAAATATTTTTATTTCAACAATTAAAATAAAAAATATTTACTATTCAGTGTGTCTACCACATTTTCAGTATTCATGTAACATGAGATAAAAACCAAAATGGACAATTTCTAGTATTAAAAACCATAAAATACTTTATGCTAGAAATTAAAAAGTTACAAATAGCAAATAATTTTATTGAAATTTCAATTATATTAAGATTTTAATTTTATTTAGAAAAAACAGGCTTATATCACTACCTCATGCTTTATATATATATATTTTATTTTGCCTTCATTTTGTATTGCATTATTTTCTATTTTCATAAAAGTGTTATTGTAATCTCGAAACCATTGGTGAGAATTGATTATGGAAACTAAGTACTAAAAATATTTTTTCAACAGTTAATCTCAAAACAATTGCTATTCAGCTGGTCAAAGTCTCATATTTTTCAGTAATTAATATATAAAAACGTTATGGAAGTTATTAATATGTCATGACAACAAAAAATTGTGTGTAAAAAATGCAAAATTTACATACACCAGAAAATGTTAATCAAATGATCATATAAGAGAAATTTTAATTCCATATGATATGTGTATCAGCAAAATTAAAATCTCAAACTATTAATAAAATTGATTATCGAACTTTAAATATTAAATATTCTATGGTTCACTAATACTAAATGAAATAAATTTAATATTTATATTTGCGAAATTTCAGTACATTATGCAAAATGCCCATTAAGTTGTTTCTAAATAATTAGAAATATACATAAAGTTTCTATAAGAAAAAAATTAATGTCGTAGAAAAGTTTTAACTTTTAATGTCGTAAACTTATATAACTTTTCAATTAATAAGTATAATGCTGAAAAAAAACTATAAAAATCTAAATTATTATTCAGTGTCTTGGTTTTATTAATCACATTTCAATTTTTTTTTATCCTAATAACATTTTAATAAGTAAAATTTCACCCATTTTTCTTAGTCCACATTTGACCGAATTATGAAGTCATGAAATTCCTTATTTAAAGCCTATCAACGGTCAAGGGTGTCGAAACTAGATTGCATCTTTCGAAATAATTTTTTACATCATAGCCATTGACTGAATTTGCATAAAAAATAATTATTTGTGTTATTTAAAACATTTTTTTCTTTTTGGAAAAATACATGGATTCTTAATGATTTTGAAATTAACTGTTAGATCTTCATTGAAGTGAAAAATTTATATATGTTTATGAAGTATATGCGGTATTAATGAAATTATGTAGTTACTGATTATATTTTATAAATAAACTGAGTTTCGAAATTTGCTTTTTTTCTTTCTTAATATCTGTATAAACGATAACAAATTTGCAGAGCAGATAATATCAAAGGAACGTGCATTATGGTTATCTATATAAATTATAACATATTAGGCAAATAATATATATAATTTATTGCTCATATTTTGTTAATTTCTTTTGTAATTTTTGACAATTATTTTTTTATGGCTTGAAATATTAGCCTTCGATAATATAGCTGATATCAGACGAATTTAGCTGCGGCATATAAAATTAAACTATGCAGAATTTTAATTATCCTAATCCTATAGTGTTCAATAGATATTTCTATTTATACTTGATTAAGCACAAGTGTCTGCCTCAAAGATTTCTTCATTCTTTGTCATATGCATTTAATATTGCCAAATATTTCTCATTTTTAAACATTAAAAAATCATTAACATAGTCATGAGGCTAACATAGATCGAATGCTTCTTGGAACTTTAAACATTACTTGCAGATGCCAGTTATACATGTATTTCTATTTAAATAACTTAGCGTACTTCTGTAAATGTATCTACTATATTTGACTTATAAAGAAGTTGAGAATTTATTGCAACGAATATCATTGACAAACGCTATAAACTGATAAATAATTATAAATACTAATTATATAAAAAACAGCTTCTTCTAAAATTTAATTATTTTTAATCTAATTAATCTTTGATTTCTAATGAGCTCACACACTTAATTATTAATGGATCTAAATTTTTGGAAATGTGATATTAATATATATATATATATTTCTTTTTCACAAGTAAAAAAGTTTCCGGAAGTTCAAAGAGTAAAAAACTTTCAGATAAGAGACACGAAAAAGGAAGAACATTCAAAAATAGCGTAATAGACTAAAATGATATGAAGTATTTTTTGTGAAATAAATATATTGTTAAAGGAAAGGAAAATAATATTAAAGACTGATAAAGTGGCAATTCCAAAATGAATAACAAAAATAATTGTATTTTGTTCTAGTGTTGGCAATAATTTTAAAAAAATGCATTGGATTCTTGCTACTGCTTTGAATTAAAACAAAAGAAAAAATTAAAACAAATTCCATTAATTCAATACAAACTGAAAGTGAATTAGTTAATAAGTAAATTTCGATGAACAGCAATATGTAAAATATAAAAATAAGTCTCTCAAATGAATAAAAGCTTAGAACAGAACAAATTATTCCAAATTCTCAGTGAGTGCATTATCTTTCCTTTCAACTTAAGACTATTGACACATTTAAGTAAGTTTATATGATATTCTATATTAAAGAGGAAAGTCTAAAACATCTACTGATTTAAAGCAAGAAAATTTAAATGATTTCATTTCAGTGAGTGTATTATCTGATTATTTCTTTTTAATTTAATGAAAGTTAATAAATTAGTTACATTCTCTGACCGCTCTTTTAATATTTCCTGTTATGTATATTATCTTCAAAAATTACAACGAAAATTTCATTCAAATGCCGAGAGAAGTATGGATAAATGGTCTAAGTCTTTGCCTCCTGAAATCTCAAATGTTACTGATTGAAGCATAATGTTTTATTTTCTTAGATGAGTTTATAAATACATTTTACTCTCTAACACTTTTCCGCCATGGATTCCGTAGATTTTTTTTTCTTTCATGGAAGAAACCAAGGCATTTTCTTTCGATTTTGAGAGACCGAGCACCTCATATGATAAATTTTGAAACTAATATTTCCATATCTATTGCATTTATACATAAATTCTTGTTCTACGTTTTTGAGACATTCTATATTTTAAATTATATATATACCATTAAAAAGGTTTAAAGTGTTTAGTATAAAATATTATATTTTTTGTAATATTAATATTCCATTCATATATTATAATAGAAATTTTCGCATTATTTACTACAAATTACACTTTTTTTACTGGTAATGCTAAATGAAATTCATCGCTAAGAGTTTCATTTTTAATACAAATTGAATATTCACTGTTTTATATTTTTTTAATATCATATGTTTTTCAGAATTCCCTGTAAGTAACAAACTTTCTGAAATGCATAAAATAAATAAACATTTTCATACACTTACTTAAAGTGCTATTATAAATTTGAAATATAAAATTAATACTCTAATTGGATAAAATGTGATTAAATTCATAATTAAAAAATATTGACATTTGCCCTTAAAAATAAACTTTTGATAAATTTCTATAGAAATATACTGTTCAAAAATGGTATTTAAAAAAAGAACATTTCAAAATGAATTAATATTTTGTGTTTTATACTTAAGAATAATCTTATTTGTTTAAATAATCTGCTTTATATAATTTGTATATTTTGAAAAATGAATAAGGCAGCTTCATTTTGCATTTAATTTGAGAAGTTTTTTTAATTTCTATAATTTTTATTAATTCATATATTTTTTCTAATCTATCTTAACTTTATTTTGGTAATTGCTTTCAGATTATTCAGGTTTAGTTTTAAAAATAATTGCATATAAATGCATCTTTTTTTTCAAGAAAATTTTATCCGAACCATTCACGAATGAAAACAAATCGATTATCATCTCAAAAGAGGTAAAAGGAAAATCGCATTGTTGTGAAGAATAAATAAGAAATAGGATTTCATTGAGGATACAAAATGAAAGAATGGAATATATGAATATAAAGTTCAGGAAAAACAGAGCGAGAGAGTAACATTACCTTAATGCAACTTGCTCAATGATCAGTATTGATGTTGAAAGGTTTATTTTAATTCTTCAAAGCCGAAGAAATTGTTACATAATAATCCTCTCTGTCAGTGTTCTAAGATAGAATATGGATCTTTACGGACAATGTATAAAAAGATGGGAAACGCTGTTCAGAACTTTGTTGCTATAAAAGGTTTTGAATTTTATGAAAAATTTTTGGTGCTTAAATTGTTTTATTATTTATAAGGGGAATTTTAATAAAAAAAATTCTGAAAATAAAAATTTATTGATGCATTTACATAAATTCATATATAAAAACGTTCTTAATAAATTTACTTCGAAATAATCAGAATTTTAATTTTTTTAATTAATACTGTAAAAAAAACACGAAAATTAATTTAAAATTAATTAAATGAATTATTAATTTTTACATGAATAATCTAATTATGAAATGAATATAACACAATATTTACTAAATAAGCTAATTTGGAACACGTTTCTATTTATTAAATAATTTTTTTAGTATAGAATGTTATCAAAAATTCCAAATAAAGTAATAAGAACTGTACAGATTGTATGGAGACTTTAAAAAATAAATCTTTTGTTTTATGACTGGAATAAAATTATGTTACAACTTGATAGATGTGCAGTGTACTATATACTTCACTTTTAATCAAAGTTTTATATAGCAAACATTAATTAGATTTTTCAGACACATGGTATGCATAATTAAACAATTATATTAAAATAAAAGTTGATATAAAGTAAAGTCACATGGACTTACTAGGGACTAAAATTGAAGAACATTTATTAAATTAAAAATAATACAATTAGATGAATAAGAAACATATATTTGCTTCGATGGCATAATAATGCTCTACAGAATTGATTAAGAAATGCATCCTTTTTTACAAATAGTTTATTAATGTATCAGCTTTGTTTGTAGAAACCTTCTCATTTTATCGGTGTATGCGTGAATTCTTTATTCGGTTTCTGATTAAAATAATAATTAATTTCACGATAATATATTTAAATTTATAAGAAAATATTACATTTGTCTCAAAATGCATTTTGCTAATTGTTTCCAAATTGCTCCAAATTACTGAGTTTTGACAGTTTGTTAGCAAAACATATGGAAAACTGCCATGGAATATCACCTACATATTGTTACATATACAACTGTTAATCATTTACTAAATTTTAAATATTTTTCTAGCGTTTTATAATAATCATTCTTTTCAATTTCGACAGAAAATAATTCTTAAATTGTATTAAAAAGATTATAAATTGTTACAAATTCAAGTTCTATTAATTTATAATTTTTTATCTATAATTTTGTTGGTAAAAGTTGGGAATAATTCTCTGTCAAAACTTAAATGGATGATTATTATTACACCCAAGAAAAAATATCTAAGACTTTGAACACCCAAACTGGTAAGTAGTAGTTGAATTTTGTCAAAAAAAGTAATAGAAAGTTTAAGTAAAATTATTCAGTATAACACTCATCTCATATTTCTTTATAAAAATTACTTCTTCTATTCTGCCTATCACTTTAACACACAATTGTATAAATAAGTATTTTTCTCTCAGCCGTTGACTTCAATAATAAGATCTGAGAGTGTCATTTTTATCTGACTCTTGGAAATCTCGAATGTCTTAGTAACAACAAAACAAATTTTGTTTTAGCGAGAATCTTGAGTTTGAAACCTCTCGCATCTAGTTTACTATATGTTGATTTAAAGCATTAAATGAAATCATTTCTACAAAGTTAACTACACGAATCTTATAAACATGCAAATCACAGGTCTTCCTTCTTGTACTTTAAAATATGAATCAAAATATGCATAGTTTTTGAAATGTCAGCCATGAATATTTCTAGACAAATTACTTTCTCCGTCTCTGCAACCTTCATTTCTTGTTTAAAAGAATTATAATCGCTGCCTTCAGATTACTACATTAACAAAACATTTCTCTCTTTCACGCCATCGGCTTACTTGATTTTTTTTCTACGTTCAGGGATAAAAGACATCAAATCTTTTCCAACAAATTTTAATATGAGAAAAGTAATATACATGGTGATCATTGCATAGAATGTTTCATGATACTGATTCTAATTCGATATAAAAGAATAAATATTAAAGCCTTGGTGGAATATATCATGCTATAGGGTGTATAGATATTTTCTTTCATATAAACATTTTTTGAAAATTTGTATAAGATATTAGAGCATTTAAAACATGTTTTCGATTACCCACTGATTCAAATTATTTGGAACAACAAAGAACATAACCGTGTTTCTCAGAAGAATATACAAAACAAAAGATGAATTTTTCTTCTCTGTGTGTAACCTCTTAAAGTTTTGAAGTCATCATATTCATACAGGCGAGTGTTTTCAAATACTCTCACAAAACACAACGAGAGAGAATAGATTGTTCGTAGATTTCATTAGATATCATTTAGATTTTAAGATAACAGGCAGAAAGTAATTGAATAAAGTTTGATTAGAAATCTAATTTTTAATGAGTGCCATTTCCACTTCGGAAAGAGAAACTGAATGTGCATATTGTGCCAATGGTATTTACTGAATAAATGCGCTGTGGTAACTGTAAAACATACAATAATTAGTTCCGTTCACACACACACACATGAAAAAATTAATCAGAACAAATCTAAGATGGATGCAGCGTCTTAAAATCCATAAATATACACTGAGACACTATTAATATGTAATTTTTTAAAGATATATTTGTAATAATATTGTATGCTAAAATTTCATTATTTAATTTATGCAATAAATGTATAAATTAAAAATATTGTAATAAATTTCAATAAATAACAAATTGTAATAAAATAATAATAAATAATATTGTAATAAATTAATAATAAATAATATTGTAATAAATTAATAAATAATATAGGAATAAATTAATAAATAATATTGTAATAAATTAACAAATAATATTGTAATAAATTAATAAATAATATTGTAATAAATTAATAATAAATAGTATTGTAATAAATTTCATTATTTAATTTATATAATGAAATATTTCCCATAAAATTCTTTTAATGGAAGAATAGTTTCCATAATTTTTATTTTATTTCTATCAAGGATTCTCAAACTTTTTAAAAATTTTATAGCATATAAATGAGATGGATAAATACATATAGCATCATAAAACGTTTCCCAACTAAGAATCTTAAATCCCAAAAAGAAAGTTTAAATTTAATGAATACAATATTTTACATTCATATTATTCCGTTATAAATGTGAATAAAAAATTAGAATATAATAAAATAGAAATTTGCTGTATACTGTTAAAATACTGGATAAGAATGAATAATATCCCATTTCAATACATATTACTAATTTTAAGTAATATCAATGAATAAGTTTCCATTTTAATTCATTTTGATACATCTAGTTTGGAAGCCAGGGGAACAAGATTGACTCTTTTTATTCAATTCTACGAACAAGCCAAATTCTTGGAAATGTTCACTACATTTCCAATTCTAAATCATAGAGTTATAACTAGAACATGTGTCACTACAAGAAACTCCCATAAATGGGCAAAGGATGCTAAAAATCAAAAAAACTCTGCGCATCTAAGTAAAAGAGGTTCAAGTAAAAATACTGAAATTAATCAGAATACAAAATGTTGCCAATCATTGCTATATTTACGTAAAAAATCACCAAAATTATTCTAACGCAACATTAGTGTACATTTATATTGTTTCATAGCCATGTTCTAAATACATTTACTTTATTTTATTTAATTAAGTTAATTTTAAATGGCAGGGAAATATATCCTTTAATTTATAAATATATATTTTTTCCATTAAGCTTAATTCTCTGCACCCTATTCGTAATTAAAAGGATCCTAACTATTCTACAATAAACAGAATCAGAATTGCGTTAAAGTAAAGAATAAACCATTAATTGAATTTTAAAAAGAGTTTGTGAGGAATGAATGGAATGTCGAAACAGAATGTCGGTGAAGAGAGATTTTGGAGTACCATTTCTCTAATTCAGTTACTCTGTGAACACAATTGATGTTGAGAGCTGTGCTTTTATTCTTTTAAGCTTGAATGGCTGTAGCATAATAGTCATCTTTACTGGAGAGCGCATGTTCTAAAATTAGATGTCAAATATACAGGAAGTTGGAAGTAGTTTCAGGAATGAATTCACTTCTTTTCGGTATAAGAGTGAGTCTCCATTTTAATGAAAGACCATATTCTTCTGAATCTTTAAACATATGTGAATCTAAAAGTGACAAATGAATCCTTATTAAAAGAAAATTTTCTTTGATGGAGTTGAAAAAGATAATTCTGATAATTCGTGACTTTCTTAACTTATGGATTCAAATATATAAATATTTTTAAATTATTAACGGTCGACATAAAAATATTTGACAAAAAATTATGCGTACTGATACTAGGAATGCAAATGCTGATAAACTGAAATATTTAATAGAGTTGATTACAACAAATGCAACTTATTTTTTTTTAAATCTTCAACTAAGTTTTATGGAAAATTTGATAATTTTTATATAATACTAAATTTAAGCTATTTTTCCAAGAAGATGAATATTTCGTGCTATATTTTTACATTTGATTATCACATTTGTAATCATTATTTTGAATGAGATTTGAAAAAATTCCAACGATAGTTTTTTAAGGCGTTTCCAGACTTTAATTATAATATGTATTTATTTTAGTGTAATTTTATCTTTGCACTAGTATGGGGAAATTTAATAATATATAATTGTTTGTAAATTTTAATAATTCAAAAGAGGTGAAAACTTTTTAAAACTTGAACCATGTTTAATATTTGGTATAATATATTTATTACGCATATATTTCTCTATATTTATAAAAGTAAAAATATAATGTTAATAAATAAACTGAAAATGCAATTATGTTCCTAGATCCAGACAATACGAATAATCTTGGACATATTTTTATTTCCTTTTTCGTTTCGAAATTATTGCGATATTTTAGCTCTTAATCGGTTTAAATTCAACTTCTTAAATATTGGTTTCATGTTTTCAGAGAAAAAATATAATTATCTTTGAATTTGAATTTCAAAGTTCTTTATTCTTTTTTAAAGTCTTACTGATATTTTTTAAATACGTGCATTCACTATTTTTTAATGCTAACAATTTCAAAAGGCTTAACTCAACATAATTGAAAATGAAAATCCTTAAGTTAAATATTGCAAGGAAATTTTCTTTTATGTTTATCTAAAAGTGCTTAAATAAAACGAAACTTATTAATAAATAAAAATTGGAATAACGTTATTATTTGTTTTCTTAAGCTATATGGAAAGGATATTTTATTTTCATGAAAGCGAATGAAAACACACCATTATTTTGAAGTTATCACCATTATTTTGATGTTATTATCATTATATTGAATTTATAACCATTATTTTGAATGCAAATACATATCCATTATTTTGCAAAAACCTTTTTCATATAGCACAAAGGAAGGACAAAAATAGAGTAATCAAAACAAACTACACGAAACATTTATTTTGCTTAGACATAACTTATAAATTAAAAATTCAGAACAATTATATAGACCAAAAATATTTCTTAAATAGGGGAAAACCGAATACAATATTTTTTAAAGAATAGATATGATTTTATTTGCAATTGCCGAAAACTTTTAAAACTATTTTATTTGCACATTTGAAAGTGAAAGGAGTTCTACTCTGAAACATTTATTTCGTTTGAGCAATCCCTTAAACGGAAATGATCATCATAATTAAAGAGACTTTTGCATCTCTATCTCTAATAATAATAATATTTGTCTGTATTTCTCTGTCTCTCTGATTTACTAGACTGGTTTTTTCCCCAGATAAGTCAAATTCGGCTCAAATAACATGGAGAATATAAATATGTATTTTAGAAATATAAATTTTAATTAATTAAAAATTAAACGGGATTTTAAATTTTTTCCAGCATAATTCTCGAAAATATTACAACACGAAAAATATTTTTGCAAAATTTCAAGAATAAAAAAATTATCTTTCGAATGATATTTAATTATTGGGCGAACAATATTTTTCTGAATATCAGCAATTTCTTAAATTTTGATAAATTTACTATAAATTTCATTATTTCTAAATTTCATACAAAATTTATAATTACATAGAATGTTTGATCACACGAATTTCTTTTTATTCTTTTGAAAGTTAAGCAAAAATTTGTCTTTTTTAATACTTGAATAACTTGGATGAATAATAAAAAAATTCTCTCAGCAAGCTGGAAAGCAAAGGTAGATTCCTTTGCATCTAACTTACTCTCTGGCAATGTAAATTGTTGATGTTAGAAGCGGTCAAAATTTGGAATTGAAAATTACATTATAATCCCTAAATATTGCAAGTACTAAAAAACTTTTATATTTAAAGTTTCTTTTTAATGAATTACTAATTTGGCTAATTGGATTTAGTTTTCTTCTATATTATATTTAATAGCATAATGATGTTATGAGATTAAACTCCGTTTAGTTAATGCACAGAATAAATAAGATACATGCCATTTATTAAAATAACATTGAGTAAATGTCTGAGAGAGTTCAGTATTTAAAAATGCCTTTTTGAGGAAACTAAGATTATTAAGTTAAGAATTGAAAATTAAACATAAATAATATTTGCGGAAATAGCTAGCCGACTGAAATAAGCAAAAACCAAATAATTTTTTAATGTAATTTTTTCCTATTTTTTTTTATGAATATGTAAACAGGAACGTGGTTCATAATATAAGGTAGTAAGATGCTTGAGTATAGGGTCTATGCTAAAATGGCGTTAAAGGACTTATTAATATTTACTTAAATAAAAATTAAAATTTACAAAAGTATTCTTAAATAATAATTTATAAAATAAAAAAAACCCATAAGAAATGTACCTAAATAATGTTAACAATTCTTTGAAACTCTTATTGGAGATAAATAGCCCAGAAGGAAACAAGGTATTGTTATCTAACAGAGATTAAATACTATCACATTTCCGATTTCTATTCCTACCACGCGACGTTCACACCGGAGGATAACAAGGAAAAGTGAGATTTGATCACCTCAGCGGGCTAAAGTGATCAATACGGAACATGCCGGCTTCTATAAGGCAGGCACCGCTATCTCAGCAGACGCATTCTTTTATATCATTCATCACCTTAGATACTTTCTGATGGATTTTTCCTCTCCCGAGTAGTTTATTTTTTCTACCGTCTGGTGACTGACTGCCTTTCTGTTATGGGATGATGAATTTGGTCTCTAAAAGGTTCTTTTTACTGTCCTTTGACATTTACTGTAATGATCATGTTGAATTACGAAATTGAGCAGAAGTATGTTGTTTCAATTCTATTTTTTGAAATGTCCATTCCACGAAAAAATACTACTGTCTATATAGCACATAAGGTGTTCCAAGAAATTGTTTTATTAATCGATAATCATATAAGGAACTTGTTCATTTCTGCCAATTAATAGAAGCATTTTTTGGAGGGACGAACATAATAATAATTATTAATTATATCTGAAATTCTTGAACAAATGTTTTATGGTTTTTTATTTTAAGATTAATGAAAGGACATTGTTTCGACTATTTTTTATAATGCTCATTCTCATCAAGATAATAATTTTGCCTTAATAAAGAACTCCATTCAAAAACTTATTTAATATATAACCATATAATAAATGTATTATTGAATTAATTATTAACGTATTTACAATCTTAAACATTGTAAAGTTTCACAGAATAACGAAACTTTTCTATCTATATTGAAATTACTGTGTTCAGTAAAGTTATGTTCAATTATTCGTGAGATTCCTCAATAAGCGCTTTAGGAAATTTGAACAATTTTAACTATTCTTTATTAATTACTTTTGATTTCTGTACTATAAGCTGAAATTCTTATTGTTTTGGATCATAATTTAATCAATTAACCTTTAAAGTGTACCTGATATATTCAGATATTCATTGAATTTTGTAAATTTTTATAGTGCTGGCAATATTATAGTTTTTCCGTAATGAAATTACGGATATTCAATAAATCAGCCAACCTCAGCATTAAAAGCGATGAACGAATTTTTACTTTTTATAGTTGAAGTAAAATAAGTGACATTTGCCAAATATAATCTTCAATAAATAAAAAATATGTATAATAAAACATTGATTATGTAACAGATAAAGTATATTTTATACACTTTACTTTCCCTTATTACATTTTCCGTATGGCCTCTGGGTAGGTCGGGGTATCGCCTGCGTTCTTAATTCTATAGTACTTTACTTATATCCGTGATATCTGAATTAATTTAAAACGAAATGCCTTGTGCAATCTTTTACATGGAGGAGTTAGACAAGTGCAAATTCCAATAATTAGGATTTACCGGATAAACAAATTTAAATAAGAAACACAAAGAAAAACCCTGTGTTTTCCCCAGTTTTTGTTATAATTAGCCAAACTGGGAGATATAAAACAAAAAGAAGCATTCTGAGTCAATAAACTGTTTTTATTACAACCACTTAAAAAAAAGATAGATCAACCTTTGTCAAAGGGCTTAAATAAGTACATCGTAATTTGAATAAAATGAAATGATATAGCATTCAGCATAGGAATTCTTTCATCAAGATTAGTTCAATTTGGTACTTTTGGTTTCGCCCTATATTTGCTAGCAAAATCTTTTTTTCTTGAATCGTTAAAAAATAACTTATTTGCATCATTCATTCGTCTAATAAACGTAAAATTTCAATTAAATTACACAAAAAAGTAAAAAATGGCTTAAAATATATTCATTAGCTTACAAAGTTTTTAGCCGACATACAGTTTTTAATTTAAGTCCCTACTAAGTATTAAACTTTATAAATAATAATTTAATATTTTTAATATAATGTACATGTCTTACATCGTTAAAATATAAAATAGTAGTAAAGCAGCCATTTGAAATATTTTTTAAATTTTTTTACACATATGAAACTGCTAAACCAACTCATAATGAAATAGCTTATAGCTTGAATAGCTTATGCTCTTTGTTTATGTAGACGTTAATATTTGCTTAGTAACGTACCGTCTATTTCGCAGAGGACAGACATTTTACAAGACTTTTCCTTTTCTTTTGAATATTCATTAACTAAATAAATTCATAAACCTCCTCTCAGTTTCAAAATAATTAATTTGAAAAGAAAGATTGCCAATGAATAATGCCAAAGAGAAGAATTGAATAATATTAAATTATTGACAAAAGAATATTAGGCTTTTCACTATTGCAATCTATTTCTTTTAATTTATAATTTTTATGCATTTAGATATGAACACATACAATGTTTCATTCCTAAGTTTTTGTTAGATGTTACAGCTCTTGAAATCATAATATTTTCAACATTATCCCTCTGCATTAAGAAACAGTCTATGTGATGGTATTCTATTCCAAATGTCATCAGTGTATTAATAGTTAAATTTAGTCCATTTATTCTAAATCCATTTCCTTATTTTGTCCATGAGCTTTTTTTAATTATGCAGGAGGCCATGAAGAATACTGATTGTTTTTAATTTCTCTTGATTCAGTTAAAATTCGATTTATTAATTACTTCAGAAAAGCAGTTTTAAGCAATAAATTCTGATGAATATTAGAGCCTAGTTTATTTTAATAGCTTTAAGTTAGCTCTATTTATTGTATAAAAGAAAACTTATTAATGGCATCAAGTCCTATAACATCACAATATCACTAAAAACATTCAATTCGGGCAATTTATATATTAATAACATTACATTCTTAACAGTAAAATAACTTTCTCTTTTTTCATATTAGAATCACATATAAAGAGATTTTAGGTATTGATAAAGAAGAAAAGGACTCGATAAAATATCGGAGCAATGAAAATGATTTTAGTGTCATTGCAGTAATGAAATACGCAGTTGACAATTATAGAAAAAATATTTAGAAAAATATTAAAATGCATTGAAAAAGTACATGATAAACAATTTGGTATCATTGAAAGAAAAATATTTTTAATTTTAAAATTTTCCATAAATCCTTTGTTTATACAATATTTTATCATGAAAAATGAGAGACTGTCGTTTAAATTTATTTGGCAAAATTGCTAAATGAAAATTAAAAGAAACAGATCTGAACTGAATTTTCAAATACATTTGTTCCAACTACCGTAGCCTTAGGCAAAGCATTCTGCTCTGTGGAAAACTGTTGAACAGATTTGCATGACGCATTAGTCAGCTTACCATTAGGCGGCTTGCTTCCATTAAAAGATTTTTTTATTTTTCATATAATTAAATTCGTATTTTTCTTCCAAAATTTAAAATGACATTATTTAATTTAGTTTTGATTATTTCTCATTGTTTCTTAGAATAAATAAAGTACCATTCAAATTCTAATCCAATAGATAATTTCTTAATCATTAGCCACGAATTTTTTATTGTCATCAGTATACTAAAATCTTTTAAGTAAAGTGTTAAATTATCAGAGTAAAAATCAGTCTAAAAGCATCAGTGTAACTTTTTTAATGAGGGGTGAAGATATACTTCATCTTGCTTGTCAATAAATGAACTGAATAAATTACAAAATATAAATTTTTAATTATTTCCCATATTATATCATATTTAGTAATATTAAGTAAATTGATTTTGCCATACTAACCCTTTAAACTCAAAATGATTTCATTTGCCTGCCCAGTTATGAAGTTTCGTATTTTATTATTGTAAGCTAATAATTCGCAGCTTCGAATAAAAGCTGTGTTTTTTTTTCGGATATTCTGAAATTTGGCTGTGTAAATGACCTAAAATTAAACACTTCATTATTCAAGTCAGATTCAATCAAAAAAGAGTGAATGTTTTGGCAAAAAATGTTATTGGGTCAAGAATATGATATTAAATATGAATATTACAACCAAAGGAATGCATATATACTTAGATTTCCTAATTTTATCGTTTCAACAATTCAAGCAATAAAAAAAAATTTTTTTTCTTCATGTAGAGCAATTTTTTTAATTGAAATTATATGCCATTATCTGATGAAATTTTTAGAAATCGTATACATAGTATCATATACATAATATCAAGCTATATAGGAAAATATTTAGGTATTTATCTTCCTTAAATTTACAGTTACCATCCTTGGAAAATTTCCTTAAATTACACACACACACACACACACACACACACACACACACACACACACACA
>JAPMOR010070632.1:1226205-1252286 GCA_026543865.1 Argiope aurantia
TTTTTTTTTTTTTTTTTTTTTTTTTTTGCGAAAGCTAGCATTCTTTTATCTAATTCCTTTTTCCCGGTGTTCTTTAACATAAGTTGCGTTAGAGTTATATTCATTAATTAAAAGTTCTTTATAATAATATTTACAAATTAAACAGAAATTGTTTGCTGATTTATCTATTACTGTAGTAACAAATTCTTCTTTTAAATTTTTTATTTCGTTTTTCAATGTTTTACTAAAATAAATCCCACGTTCTTTAGATCTGTCAAAATCAATATTAATTTTTATTTTTATTTCCTTTAAAATTCTCACTTTCCATTCTCTGAAACCTTCCACAGACCAATGGTATTTTCTAGATAATTTAGCAATAAAAACATCCAAATCATTACCAATAGAAGTCAAGATTTTGTCATGGTTTATTTTTTCTCTTAATCTAAATATTGTTCCTCTTCCCATTAAATCTCTTAAAGAGTTGGATTCAATAATTTTGAAATTACCTGTAATAATATGACCTTTATCAACATCTATAAAATCTTTATATTTTTCTTTTTTACAGCAACAATCTGTAATATTTATTTTATCTAAATTTTTGCCATAGTAATTATAATTACAATTTTTTTTCTTTAAAGTTGAAGTGTAACTAAACGCTATTGAAACAGTTGTTTTATCTGATAGAGGAAAAAATATATTATTATTATGTATAATTTTGGGCAATTTTAGATGTTCGAAGTGAGATATCCAAGAATTGAATCACACAGAATTCTTTGAAAACATTATTTTTATTATTAAAAAGTAAATCTATTTTTCAAATGTTAAGCTTACATTTAATGAGATCTAGAACAATACATTTTGTGTACGAATTTTTAAACTCTAATTCCTCAAATTTATTATTTAATAACCATTTAATTTTATTATAAGACCAAAAATGTATTTCCTAATTTTGTGAATGTTTTCACTATTGTGTTCCAGATAACAGTAATTTTGAAATTCCTCAAATATAATTTGAAAATTGCCCCCTTTTCCTTTACCTCTTTTAAATCTTTCAGAATAGTTATCTTTATTTAGAAATTTTTTAAATATGTTAAATTTGTTACAAATGCCTTTTGAATCCCTGCCTTAGGGTGACACTTGAAAAAGTCTTCAGGCCGGATTCTTTATTATATTTTGTTATATTTTTTTTATTTGGTTTATGTGTTTTTCCTATTAACTTGATTTTTATACTTTTGTATCAGTTCATCTGTGTTTTAGAAGTAGCTGCATTTGCGCTCTCTAAATACTATGAAGTTTTTACTTGTTCCATTTTTGGTTTTAGTTTGAATAGGAAATAATTTTTAGTTGCGATTTCGAAACTCTTTTGTTTTCGTTTTCATTTTAGTTTCGTTTTCAAACTATTTCTTACTTTAGATTGGTTATATATATATATATATATATATATATATATATATATATATATAGGTGTGTATGTGTATGTGGAGAGAGAGAAAGAGATAAATAGATATATGATATTGATGTAAACACACACACTTATGTTTGTGTATATCAATTTATTTCTTAAAACAGGTATATATGATTAAAAAGACGAATATGGTTAGTATGAGAATATTTACTTTGATTCTGACATTTAGTAAGGAATGCTGTTTTCAAATTTAATTTGTTTTTTTGCAAGCTGTATTAAAAAAATGGTGGATTTTTTTTAATTTTTTTTTTGCAATTGTATTTCATTTTCTTAGATAATAAAAAGATGAAATGATTTTCGTCTTTTTTTGGCTAAAAAAGGAATGGTTTTTAAATTGCTACAAATGAACAGAAATTTAGTAATAGGAAATAAACCAGCATTTTTATAATGGTTGGTTGTTCATTTAAATTTCTATAGATTAGGTAACACTTGGTATCAATCAAATACTGAATAACAAAGAAAAATTCGTTTTATTTTTTGAAATAAAATTTAGGAAGCGCTGTTCTAAATTATAAACAAGAATATATGTTTAATAAGCGAAGAAATGCATTGCAAAATTAAAATTAAATTAGTGTCATGAAAAATTTTAATTTTAAAAATTTTAGATTGACATGTTTTCTAATAAAGTATTCAAGTTTATCTTTTACTAGGAAAGCATGCATGAATTCTATCTTCATTCCGGTTTATGCAACAATCCCTGAAAATGATGTCATTTAAACAATATTATAAGCATGACATTGAACTGCATTTTAAACGAGTGTATAAATTAAATGCATGTTGCTTCCGCTTGGAAAATGACAGGTTTTACGAATAGATCTCTGCGATTGTGTGAATCACACATTTCACTTGTTGTGACACGTCATTCTCTTAATGAATGTAGTTATTCAAACTAAACAATCGACTCCTAGGTTTCAGCATTTAACTCCGAGTTGTATCTGCAATGGATATCTAAATAATAAATTTAAATAGAATGTTCTAAACTTTAGAGAATAAATCTGCCGGACACAGGTGGCGTTTGGAACATTTCATTAGAACAGTGACATCAATATGTGGTGTTAAATTTAGACGCAAATAATTAAAAATTTATTTCAGTGTGACCGCACTAAAATTCCTTCCATATTTAATTTTTAAGATAAAAAATAAGCATAGAATGAGAAAAATAGATTTATTGGAAAGCAGAAATAATTGATTTTGCTGATTGGCAAAATAGATATTTGCTTAACATAATTTAGCAACTAATTCCAATTCACAGTATTTTGAATTTATTTGTTCTCTAGATAAATGTAGAAATGTTTGAGATATATAATTTTCACTTTTATTTCTTTATTAGTTAAGAAATAAAGTATCTGAATTTGAAATTGCGAAACAATAAATTATTAGATGTATAAATCTCCTTATAATTTTATTTTTGAAATTCATTAGTGATTTACATATTGCTGAATTTTATAAAATATATTCTAATCATTGCAGCTGAAGGATTTTTATTTGCTTCTAACATGTTAGAAAGATTTCCTGGATTATTATTAAATGGTTTTATAAATAATACACTGATGGGAAGTTTATCACAGGTTGAAACGTCTTATCATGGATTTAAAATTAATCTGAAAATCGCTTTACTAAAATTCCTTTAAAAAAGTAACTTAAAAGAAGCAATTTAATAATCTGAAGTATGAATATTTCAACAGAATGCGCATTTAAATTTAATTAAACGCAAATATCTATACCTTTAGATGTACTGGATTATTTAATAAACATATTTCACATTAGCTATTGGAATTATTTATGATTTTTAACAAGGAAAATGGACAAAAATATCTTGAACATATCATTACATATACATTTGCATAATGTACAAGCATTTCGAATTTAATATGAATATGCTAATTTTAAGGCAAATTCAGAAAACTCATTTCTGTGAATTTCAATAAACATATTGTTGAAAGAAAACATTTGAATTAAAA
This sequence comes from Argiope aurantia, assembly GCA_026543865.1. Classification (NCBI taxonomy): domain Eukaryota; kingdom Metazoa; phylum Arthropoda; class Arachnida; order Araneae; family Araneidae; genus Argiope; species Argiope aurantia. Next base: position 1,229,611 of record JAPMOR010070632.1, read on the forward strand.
ATAATTGTTTTTTGACTGTGTTAGTATTTTGTTGTGTTTCTCTTAAATTTAAGTGCTTTTATCCTAATTAATCAATGATAACTGTTGAAACTCAAGCACTTAAATGTTCAAATATCTGTATAATAACAGGCAAAATATGCAAAAATAAAATGTAAAAACTGCAAAAATGTGAAATCTTCCTCAAAAAGTGATCCAAAAAAGAAAACCAGAAGGTGCAAATACATCAACTTGGAAAAAAGGAGCTGGTAAAACTGATATTTTTCGTATATGGTGATGATGATGTCGTGTCCGTGTTACCACGGAAAGGGGGTGCAGTAGCTTTTGAGGGCAGAAGTGTGACTTCCAGCTCATATGAAGATGAAACTCACATATTCGCTTGCACAACCCCTTTTTACAGGTGGGCAGAATCACACACCTCACATATAGAACACAGATGAAGAACAACCATGCCCGAACCGGGATTTGAACCCGGGACGCCCCGATCACGGGGAAGATGCACTACCCCTATGCAAAGATGCCGGCTTTCATATATAGTGATATATAATTAAGAAAATACTAAACTAAAATTAAAACAACAATAAATTAACAATTAAAACAATTTGAAAAATTCATAAATGAGAAAATTCCCCAAAAATTATCTTACAATTGTTGCTTTCTGTTCCAACTTTGACTATTAAAATTCTAGCGGGGTTGTTATTCCCTAAATTTTCTCACAAACTTTCTAGTAAAGGCTTTTTTTTTTTAATTAACCGCATAACATTGACAAGTAATAGATATGAAAGAGGTTATTACAGTACCATTTTTGGAGATTAATCTTTGGGAGGTGGTTAATATACAAGTACCTGCAAACCAAACACTTATTTTGGGCACATTTTTCTGCCCGATTAAAACCGACATTTGACGGAGAACTGTAAATGTTGTTACAGAATCACCTAACTATCATATGTTAGCCATTTCATTTATTGAATTGCTACATTTACATGCATCCAAAAAGAAACAGACTGGCGGGTTATCAACCACTTGATGGATTTAGTTGCAAATTTACCGGTGCCTGACATAGGGGTAGCGCGCCTTCCCCGTGATCTGGGCGTCCCGAGTTCTAGTCCTGGTTCGGGCATGGTTGTTCTTCTGTGCTCAATCTGCGAGGTGTGTGAATGTGCCTCCCTGTAAAAAGGGGTTGTGCAAGTGAATGTGACGCGTGAAGCAGCTGAGGCGTACTCTTAGTCCTAGTAGGCGTTACTGAAAAAACAAGAGGCTCACTCGGCTTAAATCGTTGAAAGAAATATGTCGGCGGGCTTGTAAAGTGCCATAAGTAACAACAATTGCAAATTTAAGGCATATCTATACTTTGTTTGGTAAAAAAATTCATGCATAAAAATTTCATGACCAAGTTTTTATATTTTATATTTAACGTGTTTACTTTCACTGGGGAACCTGCATAGGCTGACCTGTTCAGAATGGATTTTATTTAAAATGTCTACAAGATTGATGTTAAGTACATATATAAAATTTTATCATTCTCGTCCAAAGCTGTTTTGAGCGATCATGGTCATAGATAGAAAAACATTATTCCAAAAGTGTGCTTTTGGACTTGGAGAGATTTGAAATGTAGATTCATGAATAATTGTATATAATCTAAACATGAAAGCAAACAAAAAATGTTGGTTTCTATAATAATATTTAATATAAAAAAGGACAAAATTAAAATGAATTCCTTTATTTACAGAGAAATTGAAAAATTATTATAAGCATACCGAAATCAACTGGGTATGAAAAAAAAAGAATCAGAACCTCATATCATATTACCAACAATGGACAAAAGATTGGACGAAAAGGGTTGTGGTATTTTTGGAAGGTTCGAAGATAAACGCCAAATTTCTGCTTAATTTTCAATTAATTAAACTCTAATTCAAACCTTGCTCCGAAAGTCATATTTTAAACTTCGAATGTATATATTTGCCAAATTTGGCATCTCTAGATAATCAATTTTGTCCTGTAGAGAGGCAACGTATAAGCATTCTCTTTTATTTTCAAAAGAAACTTCGGCTGTTATATTATTATATTCTATGTAATTTCTAGTCGAAATTCTTTTATATCATCTCCTATTTCATAATATAAAAATATTCTTTATCACAGAACAAATTAAACAATAAAAATTATAATTCATATATGTTCTATGATAAATGTACACTCCATAAAAAGTCTAATGATCTGTTATCTAACAAAGATTAAATGATACTAAGATACTTCTTATCGCTCCTTCCAAGCAAAATACATAGCCAGGAACAGCGAAGCAAAGTAAGAATTATTTACCTCAGAAAAGCTATGTAATCAATATAACGCAATCTGCCTGACGTAAGTCAATGCTATCTCAGCAGATATGAGGTTTTATATGAATCATTATCTTAGATTAAGCAAAGAAGGATATTTCCTCGTCTTTTGTGGAGCCTTAACCACCAGCTTGTAACTTTTTCTATCTTCATAACAATGACCAGTGAATGCTGTTTCCTAATATATTCTCTTCTTTCATATTTTCATTTCGGCTGAATTAAAAGAATTACATGATTTTATAATAAACATTTTAGTTTTAGATTTATTGATTGAGAAAATAACTATTCTCTTTCATGTGCATGAATAAACATAATAATTATTAAATAATTTTATAAAGTAAATTTTAAAAAAAATTGACTTATTTTCTACAGAATGCTTAGAGGTGCTAGGTGCTTAGAGGAAAGGGGCAAAAGAAAATAAAAATATTTTAAATTATATCAATTGGAAAAGTTGTCTTCTTTTGAAATGATTCATTCATACACCGAAAATTATTTCTAGTGCTTGGGCATGATTTCAATTTTTTTTTTCATTGATAAAGAAAACTTGAAAAAAAAATTAAGATCAATTTTTGCAAACCTCACGATAAATTTCAAACTTTCTAACCCATAATATATTCTCCCTAGATTTATAGCTCTAATTCTTTGAAGTAACAAATTCATATTTTGAAAGACACGATTTAAATCTATATTTAAAGATTTAAAGATATTTTGCCAAAACAATTACACGTTTATAAATTTTTTTGTCTATTATTCTTTACCTCTGTCTCTATTTTAAAGTAACCAGAGTAAGAAATATAACCATAACTAGTGTATGACCAGTGTGGTCACCACCAAATGGAACGGAGGGATGGATATGTCAATAATTAAGAAATATTTATCTAAATAGCAAAGATTGAAACAAAATATTAAAATTAATCTCAATTTCTGATAAAAAATTAATTGAAACGTTTTATATAAAAATTTCACCAACAAATTTAGTTTAATGTGACATTACTGATATTACATATCGTATTACATGTCTTGATTTACATACATTTACTATACTTAGACATAATTCAATACTTAGACATAACAGATAATTCCATCCTTTATAACTTTTTCCCAGTAAGCCTTATTCTCAACATCCCATTCATAAGTAAAAGAACACTCGCCATTCCACAGTAAATAGAATCAGAATTGTGTTAAAGTGAAGAATAAACCATTAATTGGATTCCAGAAAGGCTCTGCGAGGAATGAATGGAATGTCGAAACAGAATGTCGGTGAAGAGAGGAAGAGAGATTTTGGAGTACCATTTCTCTAATTCAGCTTACTCTGCGAACACAATTGATGTTGAGAGCTTTGCTTTTATTCTTTTCAAGCCAGAATGATTGTTGCATAATAGTCACCTCTGCTAGAGAGCGGATGTTCTCAAATTAGAAAAGGGTCCCAGATGAGAAATGTATAGGAAGTTGAAAGTAGTTCTTGGGATGCTTTTCGTTTCTTTTCTGTGAGACTTTATTTTTGAGAAGTGTTGTGTTAATCTGAATATTTCATCAGATGCGTGTCTAGAGAGAAGATTCTATTTTTAAATAAATTTTCATTCGAATCAACTGGATAATATTATTATAAATATATAAATATTTAAATTATTAGAAATATATAAATATCTTTTTAATGCAAAATGCCGCTGTGAAAATATTATATCATATGAATATTTATGGTAACTTTTCGAGTTTCAGATGCAAATATTCTTAAATATCTTATATGGTTTTCAGAGTATAGATTTGAATGTTAAAGGAAATATTTTTGATTTAAGATTACTGAAAATGTTTACAAAATTTTACTATATGATTTCAAATTTTATATATTTTACCATTTCCACAGAGAAAAATAATAGTCTTGTTATTTTCTTTCCTTCTCGTGATGCAATTTTTCCTAATTTTCTTATCGTTATGAGCTACGTCAACATTCATTTAAAAATCACAGCAAACACAGATAGTAGTGAATTATTATCTCAATTTTAAAATGTGATTTTACAATTTTAAAAATCTACTATATGTTGAGAACTAATTTTATTTTCTGTAAATCGGAAAAATGGTAAATAGATTTTTCAAGTCTTAAATCATACAGACTATTGAAAATGTGAATTTTTGAGACACATTAATAATTAAATATCATCTATATTTATTTAAATTTAATTAATAAATATGCTTTAATAGTTAAACTGCATATTTCTTGTCTTCCTATAACCAAAATATGTCAGTAACTTTGGAAGTGTTTTTTCTCCTTTTTTCTTTTCCAAATTATTGCTAATTTATTACTTATCAGTACAATATAAATGAACTGCAAGAATATGAACTTCATGTTTTTAAATACGAAATGCCAAGATTTCAAATTTTAAAGGACATAATCTTTAGTTGAAATTTATACTTATAATTCGGTATTTTCTGAAAATATATCTTCATTATTCTTCCGATTCAATCAATTTCAAATGATATATTTCTTGCTAAATATTTGAATATTAAAATATCTTTTTCATGTAAATATCAGCTTATATTTATCTAAAAAAATGAAGGAAATTCAATTTAGCAAATAAGTAAATTACATTATTATCATTAAATTACATTATCATTCTTCAATAAGGCTGAAAGAAATAATTTATTTCTATAAAAGCAATTTCAATTGTATTAGATATTTGGAAGCACCTTTTCTTTTTGATATGTCATAAAACAAGGGCGAAATTGCGAAATGAAATCTATTCGAATTCCATAAAGCCATTTTATGTGAGATGATTTAGAAATTCAATAAACAAAGCAATTTTATAAAGGCAAGTGAACTATTATATTCTTTCAATTAATAAAATAAAGATAACCGATTTCAAAAGTTTTTTTAAATATATATAAATAATACTATTTGCAGTCGAGCAAATATTTATTTTAGTTAATAAGTTCCTACAATTCTTTAATTTAAATAAAATTTTATTTTAAAATTAAAAAGAAAAATATATTCTTTAAAATATTTATTTCTTCTCTATTAGCTTTATTGTGTACTATTCTTAATGCAGTAATCCGGTTTGTAGCAATTTCAATCTTTACAAATAAAAAAAGACAATTATGTTTTTTGTAACTATTTGTGAGGAAGCTCTATTGGATAAAAATTTAGAACAACTAAATTTTGCATGAAAATACATTAAAGGGAGAAAATTTGCACTTTTGAGCGAATATTTATAAATTGTAATCAGAATTTAAAATAATTAAACTCTAAGCAAAATCTGGGCGTAATTCCATTGCAGTTCTTAAAAATATAATAACGCGAAATAATTTTTATACCATATTAGAAATTCCAAAATTGGCTTTCAGTGATAACATATCATTTGAGTTTTAATTTTTTTCTAAATTTTGCAAATTTTCTATAACTTATAGTTTCTAAATACTTTAACACTAGATATTATTGTTGAACTAAAATTCAAACCATATTTATAAATTTACAAAGTGATTAAATGAATGATTTTAATCTATTATTGAAAGTTAAAAAAAGAGTACTATTTGGTATCAAAAAAAGGTTTACATGAGAAATAAGCACATTCTCACTATTGAAAGATGTCAAAAGACAGATAAGCTGAACTGTTACGATTTAGGAGCAGTCTGCTGTTACAAAGACTTGCCTTTATTAGGAAGGTTCATGTACACAATAAGCAAGATAAGTGAAATGTTATTTAGAATAACATGGATTTATTAAAAATAAGAATTTGAATTTTTAAGATTCTAGATTTAGAAAATTATGAATATTAAGTTTTACATTATAAATTTAACTAAAAATAAATAACGTCAATACTCTTGAAGAAACAGCTCGTAGACTAATGTTGGTAAATATCAATTAAAAATATTTTTTAAGAATTTATTTTCGATGATTTTATTTGTCCTCCCACTGAACACTTAACAAGAAATATGACTCATAATATAAGAAAATTTTCTATAGTAATCTATAAATCAGAACAATTCATGTAATTTCTACTGAAGATAAATAGCCCAGAAGAAAACAAGGTATTGTTATCTAACAGAGATTAAATACTATCACATTTCCGATTTCTATTCCTAGCACGCGACGCTCACACCAAAGGATAACAAGGAAAAGTGAGATTTGATCACCTCAGCGGGCTAAAGTGATCAATACGGAACAAGCTGGCTTCTATAAGGCAGGCACCGCTATCTCAGCAGACGCATTCTTTTATATCATTCATCACCTTAGATACTTTCTGATAGATTTTTTCCTCTCTGGAGTAGTTTATTTTTTCTACCGTCTGGTGACTGACTGCCTTTTCTTTTATGGGATGATGAATTTTGTCTTTGAAAGGTTTTTTTTCTTCTGTCCTTGACATTTACTGTAACGATCGTGCTGAATTTAAAACTGAATAGAACACTGTTGTTTCGATTCTATTAAAAAAAAAATTTGTTCCATGCAAGATAATACTATTTTCTTAAGATTATGAGAGGAATAATTAATTTAACTTAACGAATGGTTGTGTGTTTCAAAAAATGTTTAAATTTTCTGCTATTTGGGAAACACTATCAATTACTTCTGAGATTCTTCAACAAGCTTTTTGCGTTTTTTTTTTTTTTTAAATCTTTTAAACAATTCACTATTAATTCCAGTGATTTCTATTCTACATATTAAAATACTTAATGCTTACAAACATATTCATTAAAGTATTGTTCATGTTAAATATATATATATATATATATATATATATATATATATATATATATATACTAGTGTGCAAAACTTAAGCAACAATGCAAATTTTAAGCAGATAGCCATGAAATCGCAGAAAAGGAGTTCTTGCGATCAGTACAATGAATACGTAATTCAAGAGAAAGGTTATTCGTATGCAAATATCAGGAACAAAACGTCGCAGGCGACGTGAGCGTACGCAAAACACGTGCGGAAGGCGCGCGTAGCTCAACACTACAATAAAAAGAAGGACGGAGACGCAATCAAAGACATTCGCTGCAAGTGCACGTGAGTTAATTCGTGAAATATGGCTATCAGAAATCAACTGGACGATTTCACACGTGGAAGAATAATCGGAAAGCTGGAGGAGAGGCGTAGTGTGACCAGTGTAGCTGAAGAGTTCGGAATCAACAAAAGTGTCGTTTCGCGCGCTTGGAAAGCCTTCCAAACCACAGGTACAGCTGTGAGAAAGGTTGGTGGTGGCCGTCCCAGGAAAACAACTGCAGTGGATGACCGACATATCGTCCAGCAGGCGAAAAGAACCCGAACCCAGTCAGCAAGCGCCATTGCTCAGCAACTGTGTGCAGCAACGGGGCGACAAGTGTCGCGTTTTACTGTGTCCAGACGCCTTCACAAAGGTGGCCAATTCACCCGCCGTCATGAATGCTGCATCCCTTTGACAGTTTCCCACCGGCGGCACCGTTTAGAGTGGTGCAGGGAGCACATAAACTGGACATCTCATCAATAGAGTCGTGTCCTCTTTACAGATGAGAGTCCTTTTAGTACCACAAGCGATTCCCAACGCCAGTTGATTTGGAGAGAGGTCGGGACACGGTTTCATCCCAGTAACATCACGGAAAGAGACCGTTTCGGTGGTCCTGGAGTTGTCGTCTGGGGAGGCATTATGATGAACGGGCGGACGTAGCTCTACGTTTTCGACAGAGGTTCTGTAACTGGAGATCGCTATTGTCAGGAGGTGATCCTTCCCCATGTGCGGCTGTTCCGAGGTGAAATTGGATCAGACTTCGTTTTTATGGATGACAATGCACGGCCACACAGGACTCATGCTGTTGAAGAGCTCCTGGAAAGTGAAGATATCACTCGAATGGAATGGTCGACGTGCTCCCCTGATTTAAATCCGATAGAAAATGTGTGAGATGCTTTGGGGAGGCGCCTTGCGACCCAATTACATCCTCCTGGGAACCCCCGACAACTTAAATAGAGGCTGATTGAGGAATGGTCACTCTTACCTCAAGAACTGTTGGACAATCTGGTGCTGAGTATGGGGAGACGGTGCGAAGCAACCATTGTAGTAAGGGGAGGGCATATCCCATACTAAGGAACATCTACTTGATGTTTTTCCTCTTGGACAGACAATCATGTGTAACGATACTATGAGTTCAATAAAGCCTTTTTTTGTTTGTTTCCATACTGTATGCATTGTATTCATTTCTGCGCAACTATGCTTTCGTCATTCTTTCATAACAAAATGCTGTATCTCATTTCTGAATTTCATGTCTCTCAGCTGATTTCTAGTGAAGTTATGGCAAAAAACATACCTGTTGTTTAAGTTTTGCACACCAGTGTGTATATTATATATATATATATATATATATATATATATATATATATATATATATATATAATGTGAAATTTAGAAAAAAAAAATAATGGTATCAGAATATCATTTGTAAAAAATCAATTTTAATTTTTAAATTATTCTGGGAAAGTTACAAGTTTTAATATTCTTAGAAAATTCAGTAAATTACTTCAAGAAATTCAAAACTAATTTCTTTAGAAAAAAAAACACTGCTTATTATTTTTAAATATTCATTCATATTTTTTAATATAATTGAAAAATAAATGAGTAAAGGTATTAACTAAATACTAATATTTAAGAAAATGTAATTTATTAAAACATTATATTAAATGAAAATTTTCTCTATTAAATTTCAAAATTCGTGCTTCAAGCTTGTTAATATGCAAATCAAGTTTTTGTAAAAAACTAATTATTTACTTTTTTGATAATAAAATATTTATTTAAAAATTATAAATTATACTTAATACGAACTTGCTTTGTTTTTTGAATCGAAGTAAGATATCACAAAATATTAAGTAAAATTTTTTATTCAATTAAGATCATTATTTCAGCGTCGAAGTTCATTGAATCCCTTCTCGCAATTAAATCTTTTTCCAACTGTAAATGCAACTGATTTATCTGCGTATCGCAAAATCTATTGCACACACTCGCATACAATTACTTCTGATACACTAGGGTTGAAGAACCCATTAGCATTCATAATGTGAAAGAAAATATGGGACTTATAATTTTAAAATAATAAAAATGTATGAAAGTCCATAATATCAAGAATTTCTATTCTAAATTATAATCAAGCTCAAAGCGTTTTAATTATGGATTAACCTGCGAGTAATCTGTATTATAAAAAATATAAATTTTTGAATTTTAAATTGGTATGTTATCGCATAGAGCATTTGGGCATTCTTAAAAATGCGAAATTACGAGACCATGCATAAATTTCATCTTCATTCCAGATTAACTATCAGCCCACGAAATTGACATTGTTGAATCAATATTATTGAAAAGTGAATCGCATTTGAAACAAGGGTATAAATTGAATGCATGAAGTTCTCGCTTTGAAAATGATATTTTTCACAAATCGATTTCAGTGATCGCACTGAGTCACTGCACTTCAAGTGTTGTGTCATGTCATTCGCTTAATAACTTTAGTTATTCAAAGTGACCAATCCACACGTGAGTTATATCTGCAATGCCAGAGCTAGGTTATATCTGCAATGCTAGAGCTAGGTTATATCTGCAATGGATCTATAAATGATGAATTAAGATAGAATGTTGTTATCGATAGATAGAAGCAGATATTACGATATTTGGAGTTACATTTTAATGTAAATAAAATAATTTATTTCAGAGTAATTTTCTCTCTAATTTATTTGATGTTCATTTTTTTTAAGAGAATAACCTTACCTTAAGCTGGCTACTCTGACCCGCCGAAAGGCACAAGGAAAATCTGAATGACCGGACCATCGTAACCGCAAATTGTCGGGAACTGTGGTTGAGCCCTTAAGACCATCACCGGCCACGGTACAACCATTCTCTTGTGAAGTACGTCTTATCTTTGGGAGGAGACAGACTCCTACATTTTTATGTACCCACCCAGGATGTCGCAACCAACCTCTATGCCGAAAGCTTCTCATCTTCAATTACGAGGTGCTCCCCCCCCCCCCCCCCGAGGGATTTTTAGAATAATGCATGGTACGATAACAATATATTCATTGAGGCACGCAAGTAGGTTTTGCTGATTGTACATGAACATACAAATATTAAATTATTTTAAGCAAATAAACCCGATACGAGTTCTTTGAATTCTACTGTTATCCATGAATTTTGAAATGCTGAGGTTATAATTTTCTTTTATTTTTTAAAGTACACAACATAGTATTTAAACTAAATTTACAGCTGAAATGACGGTATATTGAATTTTGGGATGTAAGTTGTCTCAGTTTTATATTTTTGAAATTCATTTGTGAATTCATATTTGGCTGAATCTAAATGAGAACATGGAATGACTGATGGCCTGAATATTGTCATTGATTTTTTCATGTCAGAGATTTATTTAATCAGTATTAAATAGTTTGAAATATAATTTACATAATAAGGTTGATGATAATGATAAGGTTATACAAGGATATGATGATATATGATTATTCACTCGACATCTTTTCAGTGTCCTTTTAGAGCTATGTATAAACTCTTCATTATTACGGTATTAATTATATTGGAAAGCAATATTAAAGATTCTTAACAATAAGTAATATTTTTCATATAAGCGAATGATGCTGAATAAAGGGCTTAATAAGTTATTATATCACAGCTCATCTCTTTGTAAAACATGAAATTTTTCATTTAAAATTTAAAACTTCAAACCATTTGCGCACGCTAAAAATATAAAGAATGATTTTTAAATATAATTTTTCTGTCACCACGCAACTAAAATTAGATATTTACGCATTATTAGAAATCAAAAATCGAAGCTAAACTCAGACATATTTTTGTTACTTGTGTCCAAAGTTTTTGCACTTTATGAAACCTGAAGATTTCAGGTTTATTTTCGTCGTCCATATTGCTTCGATTGATAAGCCTGTAAAAGTGAGCTTTCGAGTCGTATTAAAATTCGGATCTAGTAACTTTAATTTTTTTTAAAATTCATTTCTGTTTTTTTTTATTCCAATACATTAATTGCGAAACAAATAATTTAAACATATCCACTTTAATGTAGTTAAGAAACGGGTACTGTGTGCGCAGCTATATATATATTTTTTTATCGTTATTCTTTTTTTTTTTCTTAAAAATTTTAAATTCTTTACTCGATTTGAAGAACCACGATATATTTTTTCCATATCCTTTTTGATGATAAGCATGAAAATGCGGCTTTACAAGTCTTATTAGATTTCGAATCTTGAAAGTTCGATTTTTTGGGAACGATTTTTTTTGAATGATTTTTACTGTTTCTTTACTCCAATTCATAAACTGTGAAATTATTTAAATTTGTAGACTTGAATGACTTTAAGAAACAAATATTTTTTATGCAGCTACGAAGATAACTTTTAAAGGCATATTATGACAAGCATGTATAAACAAAGCTATATAATATCTGAGAGTCAGTAATAGAAGAACTTCTTTGAGAGTAAGTGTAATAAAACTTGGAAGAAACAGCGATTTTAAGGTAAAGTAATAAAATATTTCTTGTTTAAGTGCTATCTTAACTATCACAGACTTAAAAACTAAACTTCAATATAGTTATTTTCATATTTGTCTAAAGAAAATCTTTAAAACAAGTTCATAATTCTAGAGAAATATGACAAAATAATATTCGGAGAGTTTTTATTTTAAGTTTAAAAAATGGTATTTCTTAATGATATAATAAATAGTCTATATAATTTTGGATTTAATGCGTGTGAGGTATGAGTAATAAAATATAATCGATTTTATATTCATTAATAAAATTTCTGAAATGTAACTAGAAGTGAGCGAATGCTTGAAAAAATAAACTATGCAAGTAAAAAAAATAGTGTAATAAAAATTTTGAAAGAGTAAAAATTATGCTTCAAAAAATATTGCAGCCGTAAAAACGAATTTTTTCAAAAATATCTCGGTCTAATTTTGTTTGTGAAATGGGATATTTTTGATTAGCAAAGTCTATTTTACAAATCTGCGATAAATTTAAAAAAAAAAAAAAAGATGAAACAAAATTCACCAGGTTTCAAATCAGTTTTTAAGAGACATATATTAGAAGAAATTAAAAAAAAATGTCTAAGTTAAAAAAAAAGATTTATTATTTGCCACAATACATATAAAAAAAACTTATTTCCATCACAAAATATGTAATATAAATAGCACATAATTACTGATTATCTGAGAAATGCTTTTATAACTTATGAATCTAAGCATTAAATAATTAATTACAAGGGAATAAAAATAAATATTAAGTAAATCTTCCGCCCATATTGTTATTTTGCTTTTCTTATACATGTTTTTTTTATTTTTAAAATTACTAAATTGTTTTTTCCTAAATATGAAAATCACATTTTTTTTCTGCTTAACATAGAGAGGATTCAGTGTAAGAGAGCTCTTCTATCTAAAGATAAATATTTTTTAGTTTCATTAGTAAATATCTTTTTATTTGATCTTAGCATAGGAAAGATAAACTCTTATTAAATAAGTAGCTTGCTCGAAACTAAGCACTTATAATAATACTTAATTTTATAAGCAAAAAATAAATATTCACATTTTCTCTTCATAAACAATCAGTTTGCATTATAATAAGTATTAGCAACATTTCCGCAAACAAATTATAAAAAATATCTACCAAAATCATGAAATAAAAACAGAGAATATTAGAAATTCTATTACTATTAATTGGCTCTGAAATATTATAAAATTTGCTTATTAGAAGACTTATAGATTTTTTTTACGTAAATCTATGAATATATATGTTTTCTAAATAACTTGGTAAACGTTTTTCTATAATATTGAACTAGAAGACTTCTTTTATTTGTTTTAACCAGTATTGAAATTATTGCATTTACAATTTTATATCAATTTTTACTAAACCCCTTTATCTTATAAATGCCATTTTATATTGACCATTATCGAGACTCTATAGCCGCATTTACTGCTTCTTGCAATATTTCTTGTAATAATATGTAATTTCGTGGTATAAACTCATTCACAGAAAGAATCTATACTTCGTTGAACTAGGGGTTTTCATATCATTATACTTTTCTTCATTAAAATACAATACGTTTTAATTATTTAAAAAAACAGTATAAGGGTTTCTTAAGAAGTTACTTATTTACTTATCCCACCCTCCCTTTTTTTTCAAGCACTATTTATAAGAGCGCATCATTTTGATTTTTTAAATTTTAAATTTCGATTTTTAAAAATAACTACAGATTGGTAAGAAGATTTATTTTCTATTTATTTTTCAGTGAGAATCGACTTCAAACAAGGACACACACTCACTAAATTATATATATATTACCTTGAATGGCATAAATCTGGAGAATGTCGACACTTACCAGTTAATGTAAGTGTCGACATTCTCCAGTCGACGTAAGAGTTCAATTCCGAATATTTTATTATATTCTTATATATTTGGACTATCACCAGTGAAAGTCAGCAATCACCATGCACTGATGGTGAATATTGAAAAAAATTGTTACGTTTTTAAATCATACTTTATTATTAAAATATATTATGAATGATATATGTCAAAATAAAAGAAAGCTATAGTATTAAAAAAACTATAATAATTAAACTATTAAACTTAAAGCTATAATATCAAACTTAATTATGTGATTGACGTCATACTATCTTATTTGTTACAAGAATTTAAACTGTTTTGGCACTTTTGAATTGCACAAGAGCCCCTTGCTTTTACAATTGCATTTAGTAGTGAAACATTTCTTTTTGCTCTCCCACCTGAGAATGTCGATGATTGTCGGCATACACTAGTGTTAGTCCGAATATATAAGAATATGATAAAATATTTGGTCTTTTACTAAGGTATTTGGTTTATGATGACATTCACCGGTAGTGTCGACATTCTCCAATTTTGGACATTCCCGGTAACACACACACACTCACACACACACTATATGTTTTTCGATCGATAAACAATTGCATTTGATAGTATTTATGCAATTCCTTTCATGAGTGCAAAGGGTTAAAATAGAAACGTTGCCAAGTATTTATACAAATATATTTAATAATGCTTAAATTGGCATATTTACAATGCAATATATAAAAACATTTTCTAAAACTTATTATATTTTTCACAATGCTTAGATATTCTATATTTTTATAATAATTATTTCCAATTTCTGTTGTATTCCAATCCTGAAGTAGTAATTAAAAGAAAACTGAATTACAAAGAAATCTATGCGTTCGAAAATTAAATAAAAACGAATTTTTCTTATATTTTCATCGTTTGTACAAAATCATTTTTGCTTTTAAATTCCAGCTATTTATATTTATATATAATTATTTTTGTATAAATTCAAAAACTATTTTCGAAAATATTAGTATCATACATAGATTCCATTAGCCAAACATTTCTTGAGTAATTAAAAGGAAATGATAAAAGCCATATGCATATATAATGGCATTTACAATAATGTAAATGGCACATACATAAACGTAATTCATTTTTAACCTATACGACCAAGAAATGGGAAAATTTATAACCTATATTTTACAATTCTTATTAAGTATGAACGGCGAATGGGAAAATTTATATACATTATATTTGTCAATTTTTAAACCGTATGAACAAGATATAGGAAAACTTATTTATATACTATGTTACAATACCTACTAGTTTAGCTAGTTACCAATATTTAAATACACTTAAAATAAGCGGAAATGACTTCCCGATACTTTCTCGCATAAAATATAATAAATAAGTTATTACTTTACACAAAATATTTAAAATATGAAAAGAAGTAAATAAAACCAGAGCTCATATTTTCATTAGTTCTATGCATGAGAGTATTATGTTTTGCAATATAGTGAAGAAAACAGTATATATATTAAGTGTGAATATTTATCAACTGAATGACACTAAAATATGATAACAGATTTAATCTTTTAATAGCAATATCACGTGCCAAATTTAATTTTTTTCTACACTTTTGAAATAATGCATTTAAGTGTATGCAAAAATACAACAGAAAGGCATAAAATTGATGAGTGAGTTCAAATTAATACAAAAATTGGGACTTTAGATTTTAAAATTGGGAAAATATTCATTTATTTATATTGCGTTTTAAATATTAAAAAAATATAGCTGATAGATGATTTTGTGGATTTGGTTCAAAATTTGATATAGACCTAATTTAGATGTTAAAATTGTGTAAGTAATTTTATTTCTTCTACACAATACTTTTGTAATTGCAAATTAAGCTTAAAGGAGAACCAGATAGAAGATTTTCTGTGATTCCATACTTTTTAAAATTTCACAGAAATCTACGAATCCAACGAAAAGAGCATATATCAAATTTTATTTTTTATTTCAAATAATTTTTAAGTTATTTTTTCATTTTTAGTGACAGACAAAGATACAATTCCAAAAAATACTTTTTTCAAAGGCAAGGTGGTCTGAAACTTGGAAATTCATCGAATCTCTCAAGATTAATTATTTTGACGATACGAATGTTTTTTTTATTGTACTCTTATACAAAAATGTAACAAGCAGATGAAAAACTCCTGGAAAACTATCCATTAACTAATCAATTGTAATGCGTATCAACAGGCAATACAAAAATTAATGAAATTGTACATTATCTTACTAGTTAAGCAGAATCGTCGACGAATAAATACACTTAAAAAACCTTTTGCGGAGGAACTAAAGAGATTAATTATCGTCAGAGTAAGGATAAACAAGAAAGTTGAGGAAGTAAGGAGAAATGGACCTTAAAGAAAAGTGATGCAGTGCTCTTCCGGTTTCGATAAGTGTATCAATCATGGGCAGCAGATCGCAAAACTTTTATTTCAAATAAAACACAAGTCGCAACAACTTACATTACATAAAGATATTCCACAATTGAATTATGCTCGAAACAATAAGTTTGTTTAATTTCACATCAATGAAATAAGTGGATTTGTTTTCATTCGATTTTACCCGAGCTTATAAATTACAAAGTATGTTTTCGATGGCTTATCAATCGTCTTCCAATATTTTATAGCTGTCAGATACTCTTATGTTTTAATACGTAGTTTTCTTTTAAATTTTTTAAAAATGCGAGTGAAAATATTTTGCGTCTATATAATATTTGGTCTTTGTTCAGTTTTAATCGCCATTTTGGAAAATCCACATTTTAAAAATTTTATTTCTCCTAAAGTAAATTTTTAAACAAGGAAATGAAATCGAATATTGATGCTTATATATTAAAATATTTTATAAAAGTTTATAAATATTCTAGAGTCGATTAAAAGTAGAATTCTTAACTGCATATATAAATATTATTCTTCTACCAGAAATTTCGGGTTTCTCATTCGGTAGTCAGTTCATAAAGGATTAGTGTTTAAAAAATAATCTTGAATAATCAGAATTTCATTTGAACGAATAATATTCCTTCCATTTTTACTTTCTCGTACATGAAGTGTAGAGAAAATATTGCAATCGTTAAAAAAGTCGAACTCGAGATTTTTTTGGACTCTACATTTTAGAGTTTTCTGAGCGTTTGAAATATACATTTATGGCGCTACATCTGCCTGTGAAAATGATGGTTCAAAACCTTTTCGAGCTAGAAGGATGAAATTTGGTATATGGACTTACAAATTATATATTTATAAAAGTTTGAAGAAAATACATTCAAAGGAAGTCTGCATGTCCAAATATTCGAATGTAAT
The DNA here is from genome assembly GCA_026543865.1 of Argiope aurantia. Taxonomy (NCBI): domain Eukaryota; kingdom Metazoa; phylum Arthropoda; class Arachnida; order Araneae; family Araneidae; genus Argiope; species Argiope aurantia. The sequence continues at coordinate 1,246,604 of JAPMOR010070632.1, forward strand.
CGACATGATAGCTACAAAACAAAGAAAGCTAAATGGTTAACATCTGGTGTGAATATTTAACATCTAAGATTATAGATAAGTTTCTGCATATACCTGAAAACTAGCATACCGGAAAGTGATCAAGAATGAATACTAATAAGACGTCTTCTAATTTTTAATCTTTGTCTTACTTATTTTGACATACTCAGTGAGTTTACTTGGGCTTATACGGAAGAAAATACCAAAATATATAGTCCTACGCAAGATAAACATATCCACAAAGATATAATTTTGCCTAGGTAATCTCGATATTACCTATCATTGCCTCAGTACTGTTCTATTATCTCTCAGTTTCAAAGAAAATTTGTGGCTTTTATGGTTTCTACTTGTAGAAAACAGAAATGAAGCAGCCTAATCAGTTCATCTATATAGAAATTACTTTTGCATACAATAAATTGTGAATTTCTGAATTGAGTATATTATGTAAAAAGGTATTTCTAAAAAATAGCATTCATATTTCACAAGCGCATTTGTGTAAATATATATCCATAATAAATATCATATAATGTTTTACTTTAAATGTAATACATTTTACTAAACAAAATATTTACAATGTTCGTCAATTTTTTTTCTGAATTGAAAGTATAAATTAAATTGACTATTCGTGCTTGAAAGGAATTGTGATAGGTTGAATAGCTTCGATATATCATCTTCAAGAGAGTCAGGAAAGAGTTTTAAACATCTTTTTAAATTTATAGGTGTATCCATTTATTTATAAAAGAAAGACAAAGTGCTGTTGTCGGCGATGTCATCAAACATTTTAGTTCGTGCTGGCATAAATATTTTTAACTTGTGATTAATTGAAAGCTATTTGTTAAACCTAGATCATACGAGAAATATTAGAAACGGTTATGTGAAGGGAACGTTGTACCGTAAAAAGAAACTTTGATCCTGAATATAAAATTTGAGATTAACTCGGGTAGGTATCTCATCAGTACTTTTAGAAAAAACAGAAAAAAGGAAATAATTAAGGATTTGGATATATAAAGATAAAATAATTCATTATTATTGTTTTCTTTTACATGAATTAAATTTCAGTTAAAATTCATTCTAAAAGAATTAGAGTTAAAAATATTCTAATATTTAAGCACAATAATTTTTTTTTACATAATAAAAAACTAGATGCACGAAAACGGAAAAAGTAAAATTTTTAGATTAGATTCGGTCTCTATGTTAGTACTAATTAACTTCAAATTTTTATAATATAAATATTATCAAAATTTCATATTATTTTGTAGAAGATTAAAATTTGAACATTAATTCTAAGAAAAACTATGCTATTTCGTTAGTATTGAAATTGTTTCGTCTATTTTCAAAAAAAAAAAAAACTTTTGGGACAATTTTCTGTTTAAATCATAAGTATTTATTAATTTTTTTCCAAGTATAAATTTATCAGTTTTTAAGTTTATTTGCAAAATAAAATCCTACCAGGTTTGTCGTATTTCTTTATTACATGCAATTGTACATGGTAATCAAGAAATAACAGCAGGTAATAACAGGAGCCCTGTAGCGTGTTATGTACTGGACGAAATATAATAAAATTCGGCCATACACTTTAAAATATGCGGGTTTGATTTATCAAGAAAAAAAATAGTACCAAAAACACGGAAAGGGGAAGTCCTAGCACTGCAAACGCATAATATGCGGAAAAAGAATGCATAGTTGCCAATGAAAACAGTAAATAGCAACACACCAAATACCAATGAAAAATGTTTAACATAGCAACTTACAAATTTGGTTGAAGGTGACCATCAACTTGATGTTCCAACAATTGCATACGATACACGAGGTTTTCGACGGTGGCTCGCAGCATATCGGCATTTATTCATCTGACATGTAACGTTGTTTGATCTTTTAAAGTAGGAATGTCAGGAATATGTCCTTGATACACGCCTTTCAAGTGAATCAAAACCGCCCCACAACCAGAAATTGCCAAGATTCAGATCAGTGTCATCAGTTAATGGATATCTTATACGGATACAATTTCAGGATCTTACGCAATATCTTCTGAGTAGTCGAGAACGGAATATCTGTTTGTCGTTTTATTGAACGTGCACTGCTGGTTATCTACTTATTAGCTATCGCCTGATCCACAACGGTGGTTGCACTTCTTCAACTTGTCCCTGCTTGATATCTTTACGTCCTAGGTTTTGAATTCTCGCACAACAAGAATTCCCGTTTCAAATCTCTCAACCATTCTTCGTAAGTTAGATATGGTCATTAGTCCTCTGCGAAATGTTTTAAACATCTGTATTTAAGATGAGCAGCACTGACATTTTCATCCCGCTGATAAAACAGCTTGATTAATAAGGCGCGTTCTCGTAGTGACAATGCAATCGACCGGTGAATTCTTGCAAAATGACAAATTCCCGGAACCCTTACTTTTATCTTCGATGTCATAAGCAAAGTATACTCGTATAAGCAAAGTAAATAATAAAGTTTTCGATCGCAGTGCCAGGATTTACCCTATTGGCGTTTATTTTATTTCTTGATAAATAATAACTGCAAACTTTAATCTGTATGGTGGCAAAATTTTGTTGTATTTCGTTCAGTACATAACACGCTACAGGGCTCTGAACACCTGTTATTTCTTGATCACCCTGTATATTTGACTTATCATGAATTGATTCATTAAATTCTCTGCCAGATATTTACAGGTGAGTGACTTTACCATTTACAAAATACGTACATAGCAAGGGCATTTTACAAAAATTAGTATATTAGTAGTGTATATTCAGAATGGCCATTCATTAAAATAGTAAAATGTAATAAAAAACCAATTCTGAGAAAATAGTCTTCAAACTTTTGTCATTGATCAGTGAAGAAACAATATGATGTGTAGAAAACATATCTGCTATGTGTTCACAACTTGACCATGTATAATGAGATGCTTTTTTTGGGGGGGGGGGGGAATTTAATTGTTAAAAATTTGTAAGTTTTTTCTGTTACAATGTTAAAAGCATTCATCTATAAAAAATCCTTAAAATAAAAGATAAATTAATAATAGTCAAAATATTAAATAATTAAAAGCAACGTAAATGATAAATATAATTAGTTTTACTATCAAGAATTAGTAAATGCCAAATAATTCGATTTAAAATAGATACATGATATCGTGTTAATGAGTATGGTTGATTTCTCAGAAGGAAAAGATTAAAGTTATTAATCCTTTGTTTATATAGTCCAGTTGTCCAAAATGTGAAGGTTTTCAGAAGATCACTTAAAGAAATATGATTCCTGTGATCACACACTTTCGTTATTCGTCATTTTAGCAAAAAGTGAAAACAGTTTTCTATTTCAGCACTTTTTTGTAATTCTTCTTCACATATATAATTATATTTAAAGGCTCAATTTCTAAAATTTTACGAATAAAAAAAAACTACAAGAACTTCTTTCATCACTCGAGTAATTGTATTTATCACCGTTATTATTTATTATATTATAGCAATATTTGAAATTATCAATCTGTTTAAAAACAAAATTTTAACTACGATCCAAACAGCATAACAATGATCGGTTATTTAAAGAATAAGGATGATTTGCAGTTTATAAAGATGTTTGTAAATCTTTAATCTAATTTAAAATGATTAATTTTACAAAAAACTGGCAGCATTGAATCATCACCACCTAGTAGATTAGAGGGCGGAGAGAGACACAACCAGCAATGTTTATTCACTTGCAGACCAACACGGATAATTAACTAGCATATAAGCTAACCTAAAATTGAAAGGTACTATTGCTGAATAGTATCAGTATTTTGCTTAAATATCTTAATAGATTGACATAATATTAGAATTGTGAGCCTCATCCTAATCAATAGGTACATTATTAAAACCGATAATCTCCTCTTTTAAGATCATAATTATAAAAAAAAAATGCAAAAATTACAAAACGACTTAAAAGGAACAATTCTCTTTGTTACCAGAGCATTTTGACTTGTTTAAGGAGTTTTATCCAAAAAAGGATTTAAAAATTCTGAATTTCAAAGATTAGTATCAGATATTTGTACAATTTTATATCGATTGACATATATGCTTTATCTTTAAATAATTTAGCAATCTTAAATCCTTTTTATACTATATAAATATGTAGGATCTTGTTAAAGCTCAGATATGTGATGAAAACTAATAGAAAATTTTTAGGCCATATTCAATAATGTATCAGATCAAAAATAAAATTCTATCACATCATGTCTAAAATAAAACTGAGCATTGTTATATAACAGAAAAGGAACAAACATTTAAGTTATTCTAAACATTATAATGTAACTGTTAATGAGATGTACAGTCAAATGTTTTATTCCAGTTTGTCCTATCACATACTATTGATTTAAATAGTTGGAATATGTATTTTAAATTTAAAGTGCTTTACTCCAGTTTCTTTTTAATTCTTTCATTTTCAATTCATTTATAAAAATAAATGAATTCATTTTTATAAATATTTAAACATTACAATCCCATTTATACATATTTGTGAATTACAATGATGTCAAATAATTGAAAAAGGCATTTAATTATATTATTATCACTGAATGGAAAACTCTTTAATGGTTATAATTTCATTATTAAAAAAAAGTGAAACTTTCCAGGGCTTGTCTCCGTTGCTATAAAAACATTGAATGGTTATTAAAGGAACATTTTTGCTCCATGTTTTATTATCAGTTCAATGTTTCTAAAGAAGTATTTCGTAATCTTAAGTTTATATTTGATAAAAAAAACTAAAAATATATTAAATTAAAAATAATAAATTCACAAAAGTCATACTTATTCATGTTTTCATTTTATTTATATAATGGAAGATTTCGATAATTGTATATTTTCTTTAATGAGACAAAACATTAAAAAAATTCTAAAAAAGAAGTTCATTTTATATAGAAATATTTTATTCTCATGTATCCAATTCAGAATTTAATAAGTATTTAGCTCGTTTCTCTTTTTTAGATCCGAATATACATTTTATGTGATTATAAGATATCGTTATTTGCTCCCTCGTGTTTTGTACACATTGCCTAAAATAGAAGCTGCAATGTTTTAGAACACATTTAGGTACAGGAATAAACCAAATTTATTTAAGGAAATTTTTTTTAAAAAAAGTAAAAACGATTATAGAAACAAAACAATGCATTCTCTCCATTTTTGAATTTATTTTGTTAAATAACAGTACTCTGGTATGCTTAATGATATTATATGGAAATCATAGACGGACTTTTAAAAAAAATCTATATGTTTCTTAAAAAAGGGTTGCTGTAACCCAATTCAACTTTTCATAGTAGGGAAAAGCTTTGAAAATTCAGCATAAAGAAATAAGAAATTTAAAAGCATACCAAATTCTCTTTGTTTCCAATTTAGATCCTAAAACATATTTGATACATACATTTCGTCGCTGCATTACATTCTAAATGTCTAATTTTCAAACTTCATAATTTCCAATTATTTCTTAAAAATTGATTTTAACAGTCAGCGATTCGTTTTCATAAATAAAAAAAAACCGATTATGGAACATTTCTTAGAAGGAATATAATTACTATTCAAACAGAATATCTCACATTGTTGATTGACTTGATTTCTATTTGTTTAATTTAGTTTCATTTTAAAAACATTTCAATTTGTTTCGTAAAGTTTCATTTCATGAAGATTTCAATTTG
>JAPMOR010070632.1:1252296-1318884 GCA_026543865.1 Argiope aurantia
ATTTCAATTTGTTTCGTAAAGTTTCATTTCATGAAGATTTCAATTTGTTTCGTAAAGTTTCATTTCATGAAGATTTCAATTTGATTCATTTCATTCATTAATGATTTTTTTCACAGATTAAAGCCAAGAGTATTTCTTATATTTTCTCCATATTACCCTTATTGTTTATGAAACTATCTTATACCCATCTCTGGATTTTTACCTACTATTTGTAATGAAAATTATTGATAGCATTTTAGTTAGATTATTTCCTCTAATCCTGTCACCAAACACACTTCCTCCTGTTGGAAGATTTCCTCTCTGCCTCAAACAACTTACAGCGCTCCTGGTATAAAATGGAACTAAATAACCGTGTTTCCGAAGGTAATAAGTATATAGCTTTTAATCTATTCTGTTCTTATAAGCATATAGCTTTTAACCTATTCTGGCATAGTTCCAAATCTGTTACTTCAGAATTTCATTCCGAAAGCTGAAAATATCATTTATATTATGAATTATAAAAAAAGTCAATTCTGTAGAAGTTATTATCTCGAGTTTGTTTAGCAAACGTCCTTGTATTTATTGTACCCGATATAAGCATTAGAGAGTTTATGAATAAAGCATATGTATGACTCGATTTCATTATATATAAAATCAATGCTCTAATGATCACATCTCCTACTTTTTGGACTTTAAAAAGCGAAATTTATGAGATTTTTCTTTTTTTAGGGGGGGGGACTGAAAGCATTTGTTTAAAATGAAAAAAGAGCTTGCGTTAAAGCATTAAAATTTCTTTAAAATTATTGTTTTGAGCATTATTATTTCCCTTACCATGTAAAAGACATTTCGCAAAAGTTTCATTTAAGGAGATTATAATAGAAAAAGAAATGACATATTGTTCCAACTTAAATTTATTTATTGTAATAAAATTTAAGAATCAAAATTGCCCCAAGAACATTATTTTTGGAATGTACTTAAAAGGTAATCATATAATATACTCATTAAATGTATGAATGTTTAAACCTTTTATAAAGAACATAATTTATAAATTGGACAGTTCAGCCAACGAATCCTCATTTATACAAAAAATATGCTCCGGAAAAGCTTTTAAAGAAAGTGCGTAAATGTTCATTGTATACAATGGAGACACATTAATAGTAATAATCACATCTTGACTTTCACCACGAACTTTTGAAAAAATAACAGGAAGTATCAAATTGAAGAGCTGTATATTGGTTGATAAGAAAATTATAAATGGGTATTCTTATTGATTAAGCATTATTTAGTGAAAATTGCATGAATTCATTTTTTTGTGTTATTACTATACAGTACTATACATAGTACAGTACTATAGTACTATACAATACTATACAGTACTATACAATACTATACAGTACTATATATTACTATACAGTATTATAAAGTAAAATTGCATGAGTATATTTTTTGTGTTATTACTATACAGTATTTCAGAAATTAAACGAGATTTAAAATCTCTATCAATAAGGAAAGTAATTTGCAAGAACCCGAATTTTTATTTTAGAGGGGCTATTTTGTATTAAAATTTGAAGAAAATATATCATTTTCAATTAAATCATGAACTTATAGGAAACTGGGAAGTTCTTAATTACAAGAATTTAAAGAAATATATATCATTTATCAATTTAATCATGGAAATTTATAAAAAATTTAGAAAAGATCATAATTTATAAATTTAAGGAGACAAAACTAAAAAATGTGGTTGTTATTTGTTTTTCATAAACATTTGGTTGTAAATTTGAAGTGGTTTGTTATTATGAACAGAGAAATAAAATTTCAAAATAAATTAAAGAACCTTTATAAATTACTTTTTAAATTTACAGAGATTTGATTGAAATAAACAAATATTTTTAAAGCCATCAGAGCACGATATAAGATTTAAATACGATTGTTTTGATTCATGAAGTCATTTTAAAATATTTGTTTTGAAAGGAAGATTTCCAAGGGAATCGAAACATATTTAAATATGTATAAGTTCTTGAATATCATGGTTTTTTGATAGTATACAAATGTTTCATTCTGATATACGCTGCTTATACAAATGAAATTATCTACCTGTAAGATCAGTATGTTAGAAATTTTATTCATAATAAATCAACTCAACTTTTCTCTCAGAGTTTAATTTCATCGTGGCTTCTCTGTCTTTGATATTGGCATAAATTTGGCAATTTATTTTTTCAAAACCATCTTTAATTAATCAAAAATACAAAATATGGTTCTTTTCATTTATTCCAATAATGTATTATTATGTCTGTTAGACAACGGAACAAGGGCCAAGACAGAATAAACCATGTCTAATAAAAATCCACGAAAATTTCAACTAATGATTGCAAGGACGTACCTTACATAGGGAGTGCTTTTTTGCAAGTGAATTGCAACATGAATAAAAGCATGAGAAAAATCTAGTTTCGTGCCCGCCATTGCTTGTTTCCGGAAAGTTTGTAGGAGAAAGAAATTCCATGGAATTCCTCTTATTGAAATTTTTTATATATTTTGTTTCAAGAGATATTTCGGAAATTTATCTTCAATTCTGTTGTGAAAATAAAAGCATTTTCTTTTAGAAGTTGAGTGGTACAATTTGCTTTTCATAAAAAAAAATTTGGATACACTTTAGATTTAAAATCAAATTTCTAAATTATTTTGATCTTGGTCTGAAATTTTTATATAAGAAATTTGTAGCAAATTTGCATAAAAAATTTAATGGAAATTTGGTGACGTTTTGTCTAGGAATTATTAAAAATATTTAATTTCAAAAGTTTTTCTGCGACATTGAAGTAATGATTTTTTTTAATTCTTCAAAAATTTTACCAAGTTTTTCCTGCATGAAATTAAATTTTAACGTTAAATCGCAAACTAATAAATTTATAATTGAAGTATTGAGAAAAAATATCAATAGAAATGCAGAATATAACGTAATAATATAATTTTAATGAATAATTTATGTACGCAAAACCTTATCAATGTTTGCTTTTATAACATACGTGAAATGATATCTAAAAATATGTTGTGAATGGAAGTTTTTAAATTATTAATAACGTCGAACAACTTCAAAAATATTTATATTTTTAAAATTTCTAGAAAATTAATACCTCATTTCTTCAAAGTCAGAATATACAATAAAAAGTTAGTATTTAAAATTTATCAATATATTTATGAAGTCCGTATAATTATATTACGTTGCACTTCAATAAAAATATCATACAAATTAGAGTTGAATTCAGTGACAGAACTCTGCTAAAATGAATTTTTTAAATATTAAAATTAGTAATAAGCTTTAAAAATTACAAAATCATTGATTATGTTAAATACATTTTTTATTTATCATTACCCATGTGTGGCAATGTGTTTATCCTTCAAGATGGCATTCAATTTAAAACAAAACTCCAAAGACAATTGAACTATAATAAATATTGGAGTTTCTTTATATACATTTTTAAAAGAAGTAAGTTTATTTGCAGCGATTTATCTCATTTAGAAATATACACACAGAAATATAATGCTTATAGAAGAAGTATTATATATAAACTTTTCAATTATAGAATTTCATCTGAAATGAAACATCTTAAAATGTATATTATTTCATGATAAACGAAATTACTTTGTTAGTTGTCATTGAAAATAAAGGAAGATATAATTTAATGCGCTATATAAAGGAATAATTAATTTACTTCACTTTTCTAAGGAAACAATGCATTACAGTTTTAATTAATTTGAGCATCAAATCTTCTTCAAAGATTTAATTTATTTAATTTTGGGAAGGATTGAGTTAATTGTGCATAAAATAAAGCAATCCAATTTAAATTCTTTGCAAACATTTGGAGATAATCTATAACTGAGGAACTTCATTTATTTTTACTCAGAAGATTCCTGACATCCTTTTGATACACGGTATATAAAAGATGCAAAAAGCACTTTACCTACATTGAAATACAGAGATTTGTTTTCTAAAAATAAATTTTCCTGAAAACGAATGCTTGTTTTAATCAGGGAATTCTTTTGAATGCTTAAGTCCCTGATGTGACATTCGAAAGCCTATAATTGCGGATTCCGAAAGATTCTTATGGTCTTCTGTAAAATTACTTTTAAATAAAAAAAAATCATATCGAATGCAATCATTAGTTTCTAATGTCACAGAATTTTGCCATCAATATCAAAGAATAAATGTTACTAGTATACATAAATTTAGATAATCTAAATTTAGAGGACTTAAATTTATAATTGCGAGTATGAAGGTTTTTTTTTTTTTTTTTTTTTTTTTGCTAATATAATTTTAGTTTTGCTTTTTAGCATTGGTATCGAATTTAGTTTTAAGTAATTCAGTGACTCACAGGACTAAATAATGAAATGTTGATTATATGAGACACACATTTATATATATAAGCTGAAATAAATTTGTTTTTACAAATAAGAAACTTTCATATAAAAATGGGATTGTAACGATTTCTTGCATAGATGAATTTGATATATTTTATCAATATTGACATTTTTGTGAAATTAGTAATATATGCCACAGCAGAAGAACTGGCATTTTAGTTAAAACTCATATATAACTAATTGTAGCAGAAATACCGAAGGAACCTACCGAATAATTTTATTTTATAGAAATGGCAACGTTAATGCCGTATCTTATGAAAGTTATTTTAACTTACAAATGGTCACTAATTTATTATCAATAGCGTATCCTTTATTTGGCATTAAGGGTTAATTAATTAGTTGATAAGAACAAAAGGCAGCAAGAGTTAAAATTAAAAATAATTTAGTTTTAATTTATTTTAGGTTCAGAAGATAAATTTATTTCAAGAGAGAAATTTTTATAAATATAAAAAAAGAAAGAAATTGGTACAAAATAATTTTAACTGTTTATTGCTTTCATCTATAATAATTGTAATGTTTTTATGTAATAGATCAAAAATTAGGGATACTATATCTCTAAAGCTTGTGAAAAATATAGAATAAAATAATGCAAAGAATTTATTTTTAAAATAATTAAATTACATTATTTAAATCTGAACAGTTTTTGTACTGTTTATTTATAAATATCCGATAATAAAAGATGACGTTTTCTTGTAATGTGAAACCTTATTAATCTATACTTAAGTCAGTTAGCTTTTCCAAATATTTTGGCCTCATTTCTTTTGCTTTTGACGCCATATTATTTTTACTTTCATTTGGCCTCTCTCGAGGAGGAGGAGGAGGAAATTAAGGAATTTATCATAACAATGACTGTATTAATCACCATTATTCTTCCACAAATTTCCAAGAAACTTCATTTCAATTGAAAGCATTCTCCACTGATCTTAAATACTTATTTTCTATTATTAGAAGCCAAAATATATATCCACTTTGTCCTTGTCATAACCAGAACTTGCTTTGTGTTTCAGCTATTTAATAAGCAACAGAAACAAATTTGGAGATAAGTTTATTTTAGCATCAAAAAAATTATTTTCTTAATTTCTGTAGAATTCGGGGTTACAAAGAAAGCAGCAAGTAACATTTCTGAAGAATTAAAGATAAACTGAGAAATATAAATAGAATCGAATCAAATTAATATATGAATGTTAACTATAAATATTTGATAAAATAATCAACATTAATTTGTTAATTTAAAATAAAATTTTCAGACAGTTTAAGTAATCAGTTATTGCTGCGTTTAATATGGCTATCTATCACTCGCATCTAAGTAATTAAAGTAATATCGTAGCAATAATATTTAAAAAATAATATTTCTATTTAATTATATTATGAAATGCGAATTCCTTTTTACTAAAGTTTCAATAAACACTAACAAATTTAGTTTAATTTTTTTTAATATTTTCAGTTACAGTTACACAAAAAAGCCAATTCAAGCATTAAAATTTAATAATTCAATTTTTTTATGGCAAAACTTTTCGTTTAAGGTAAAACAAGTTTTATTCAAGTAAATAAGGCAAGCAATATCTGTGTGATCTTTTTGGGATAATGCTCTGCCACAAATGCCCGACACCAAACAATTCAGCAGCAATGATGTCTTCTTTGTGATATCAGTATGATGACGCCAGGAAAGTTTCAATTTAATCTTTATTATTCTTAAATTCGCCAATGCTGTCAATGGGGAATCAATTATAGTGGTTATTTGCATTGGTCTATACAATCCCCGTATCTAATCATCAATTCCTAATTGATTATGGAAATACATATTTTGTATCCAAGCTCTAGGGCCACAATAATTATCACATTTGACACTTTTACATGAATAATCATAAGAATTTCATCTAAATGTTCTAAAAATGCGTATCAAAGAATTAATATCATGCAGAGTATTTTCTGATTACATATAAAACCAAAAATAAACATATCGAAATATTTTTTTTCGATACTTAATAGATAATTCTTCAAACTATTATTAACCCTTTTATTACAAAGATTATTTTATTTTAAGAACATCAGAATACTGTTATGCCCTGTTTTTCTTTCAAGGATAGGAAAAATTTCCCACCACCCCTTAAAAACTAAAATGACATCTTGAGTTTTCCACCATCCACTTTATTGTCCTTTTAATTCATCTGTGTCAACGTATCTAATGAACACAGTACGTCTCTCGGATATTCAATCAGTCGCACTCAATAAAAAGAGGATGAATTTTGCAATGATATATAGACTATATGGATGAACTAGGTATCTTCGTTAAACAGTTTGCGAGCTTTACATATTTATATAGTTAATATCCTAATGAACTTCATTATATTTATTTAAGGTTCTTGATATCAAGGAACTCATGATTAAAACATTTTCGTCCAATAAATCATACCAATTATATTATAATTCTTTTAATGTAAACCTTGGAATTTTGTCAAAAATATTTCTCTTATTTTTCTCAGTGGCATCTTCCCATCCCTCATTGTATTTTATAAATACTACCACAATCGTAAATTATTTCTTTTCAACATTAATATATGATTCGTCTATGTGTACTTAATCCCACGATTTGTAAATTTGTTGTTTGGGAACATTCTGTATATTTGCTTCTATATACAATTCATTCAACAAATACATGTAAGCAATTGTTATATTTTTCTCCTAAGCGTTGCAGAATTTATGATATTGGTTTTGTCCAAGTTGCATAGCATAATTCAATTAGATAGATATGGATCTAATTACTTAATCATACATATACCTATGTATTCAACGAATATATTCCTCGTATATATTAAGCCGAAACGACTAGCATTTGAGTATAAATGAAAGAATTTGATATTTGTATCATCAGTCATATTTTCATGAATTGGAGTGTTTATATCACTACAAAACATTTGCTAAAATTAGTAGAGCTAGGAAAATCTCCAATTCCTGTGAAAGAATAGAAAATTACTGTTCCTTTTATCAAAAGGCACATTAACTTTCGAAATGAGAGTTAATTTTGTTATGTATTTTCTCTGAAGGAATGATTGTGAGAAATCTAATTTTATTTGAATATTGAATTGAATGAGTACGATGTTCATTCATACGATTCATTTACGATTCCATAAATGAATACGATTCATTTATGGAAATAAATTTTGATAAAATGCTAAATCTCATATATATTATGTGGTATAGTAACATCAGAAGTGATTCGTCCAAATTCTCTGCATTTTTTTCATTAAATATTAAATTCGAATTTAATTACGTCTATCTTATAAAGCTGGCAAATCGTACAGGAAAATCTACTTTCTAACCCGTAAGTGGAGACGGAAGTTAAAAATAACTCCTTTATTCATTAACCCTTAACTAGGGACGTGCGGTCTGTGAGACCGCTAGCGATGGATTTTCTGTCACCCCTATTCTATTTTGAGCTCAATTGAATGGATTGACCTTGTAGCTTCCTGTTTTGTAACCTTCAATACACATGCACTTTTTCAACCGATTTCACCGGATAGTTTTTAAAATAATTCAGTTATTTCTTTAAGCGCTGTCTCTAAGACCGCACCTCCCTGCTAGTGTCCCAGTGATAAACAAGGCTTAGCAGATGGCGCTAAAACTTGGGCCCCGAAATATCATCCAATTTACTGATCCGGTTATGAAGCGGTGCTCCAGACACTTTTAAATGAAGCAGAAAGTTATTTTAGTGATAAGGATAATTGTACAGAAAAGTTTTTTGAGGAAAGTTCGCATTCAACTGATTTTGAAATGTATGTTCAAACATAATTAAATTTTCTAGTGATAATGTATTTTGAAAAATTTCTAAAATATATTTATATACCAAGAGATATATATACAGAATTTATAAGTTGATTATTATACTAGTTCTTAACCTATGTTTAAAATACCCTAGAAAACCGAGCTATAAAAGTCACACAAACCAATAAAAAAAGGGCTAATTTTACCTATTGTCATTTTTTTTTATATAACTGTTGAATTTTACATTATATTGTCTTCTAATACCTTCATATACAGTAAAAAGATATGATTTAAAAAGTAAAAAAGTAATATGCTTTTTCAAGAATATTATTTACTGTAACATGTAATTTGCGAACAAAATGTATGTTCCAACGCATTTACTTTTTTCAATGATAATATATTTTGAAAAATTTCTAAAACCTATCTATATATCAAGAAAAATGTCTGCAAAATATATTGGCAGTTTTTCACACTAATACATTCATTAGAAAATTTAATTTGAGTGTAAATGAAATGCGGTATCGTAGACCGCACCTGCCCAGTTACGGGTTAACTATGATTATTTGTCCTTATATGGTATTTCGTTCTTGAATACAATCATCTCTTCAGTACATTCAAGTTATTCTTTTAGTAGTATATTGGCAAAATTCTAAGTATAAACACTACGTTTTACTGCATTATTTTTAAAGGTTTTGTTGTTATTTATGAAGTTATTGACTCCATGTTTCTGAAATAGATTTTAATTTGAATGATGCAAAAAGAATAAATAAATATTCTTAAACTAATATTTAAAAATATTGCATTCTTTATTTTTGTTTGTTAAATTCTAACAATTATTAACATTAGTGCGATTCTATAATATCTAAATGAAGTAAATACTCATTAAAAAATTTGTTTAGGTCTTTCAAATAACATCTTCCAAACATTTAAGATTATAACATTTAAACATTTTTAATATTAATAGTTTTGGTAACTACATGATTTTCAGAATAAATTCCAACGTTGTTTACGAAAGATTAAAAGGAAAAACAATGGAGTCATTTTGACTGCATGTCACTAACCGTGTGTGGAAATTCATGACTCCAGCAACGGGTTAATCTTCTATACCGGATAAAAATATCAAAATATAGTGAATGCGCTTAGTGTTTGTTTTAAACATCCAGAACATTTCAAATTTATGATTAAAAAATTTGACGTAAATCAGTTCCTTTCTCTCAATTCTTGACATTATCAATTCACAATTCAAAATCTCTTATTTATTTAAAGCAAATAAAACACACTGATTTTTTTTATTATTTTCATTATAAATAAATATTAATAAAATACTGAAACGTACATCATCTCTAACCCGACTTGACAAATTACTTCATTATTTTAGATTTAATATGACAGGAGAAAAATTGTTTTCTGGAGTCTCAGAATTATGTCTAGTCCTGCTCTCGAGAGGTCGATCCACGAGTTACGGCTTAGGACATTATTTTCTTGCCCAATCCTAGTTCTAAATTACATTTCTTCGCTCAGTTCCAAGTAATAATAATTGAATTTCATTTCAATGGAAAGACTTAAATTTTAACAAATTAATTGATTAGATTACAAGAAAAGAAATTCGAAATTGATATATTTTGAGACATTTTGTTAAAGTAACAACTAGTTCAAAAATAAAGCAGAAAAGAAGAAAGAAAACCAAGTTATGTTTTCTTTTTGGGAAGTTGCTTTTATAAATTTTTTTCATTTTTACTGCATTACATTCTTTACAGAAAGAAGGAAAGCATTATTCAGTGTGCAATTTTGGTTGCGTACTGATGTGAATGATTTATCACAACACTATAGAATTTAAATTGAAATATTAGAGAAAAATACATCTCAGTATGGATTATTCATTGCATAAAATGATTAAGAAAATTTTCATGGCAATTTTTCTATTCTAATGAACTATCAGGGAAAGAATTTTGAAATAAAGTGCCTCGCATTATTCAAATCAGAGCGATGATTAGTCAAGATAGATAGTGATCATGAAGTTATCAATATATTTTGATATTTTATAAACAGTTGCTCAATATCTATCGTATAAAAAGCAATCTGTATTTAAAAATTAATGCTTCATGGGTATTAATTGATTTCGTTTTTGGTGTCTATTATTCCTTTTAGTCATTCAGAACTAATGGCATTAAAATCACTGAAAATGGAATGATTGAAAATAATTTGAAACCACAATAATTATAGATCAATTGAATTTTTTCTGATTATTAAAATTATTGATGATTTCAGCACTTAAAAGTTTAAGAATCAATTGGAAACGAAAGAAAGAGAAGGAAAAATATTTACCAGCCCCACTTTATCAAATCACTTTACAGATCTAGATGAGCTGGAGTTTTGTACAATGTAATTTTGATTTAGAAACCAAAACTTAGCAGCCACACCTCCATAATTACAAATGAAATAGTAATAGAAAATTTAAACAATCTCTCATGAAGTTCAGTTCGTATTAATATTTTTGTGGAAACAAAACTAGGGATAATTGGGGCGGGCTTCGTAATTTTGATGTCCAGTTCGATTGTAATATCTTGGAGATATAAATGCTGGAAGCTACCCGTAAAGGGAGATATACCTACATCGTTTATTAGCAATGTATTGATTAAAATAGTATTCCTTATATACTCTAAATTATCTACAACAAAGATATAAAGCTGCAGTCAGGATACGTTACAAGATGGCAATCCAAAATGTCAGACCCACAAAAGGAACATATCTTTAGTAAAATCGAGTGTTGAATTTAGAACTCTGAAGAAGAAGCCTAGACCATATTACTAGGTCGCCACTGTCATGTAATTCCGCTGGAATAACTTAATCTATTCATTAGAACAAATCCTATTTGGCTTATTGTAACTGATCTAGTCTATGATTGGGGTAAATATGACAAAAATAAAAAGGTTATATTCGTTCTTCAAAATCGCACTGAAATTTTTAGTAAACTTCAGATAAAGAAGTCTCATTTTAGCCACAATTTTTGATAGAGTATTGCATTTCTTGATATTTTTCTGTAGAAATGGATACATTTGTGTTTCACTTGGAAGAGAATTTCCAATAGTCAGTTCGAGAGCAGTAAGTTTTGCATTACATAAGCACCTATCATTCGACCATTTTTCGATAACGCATGTTAAAAGCAAACTCTAAGGCAAATGTAGATTAAATATCAACAGCACGGTGTTTAATCCACTTGGCCAATGTTTGATGTTATTAGCAGGAGGCATTAAATCCTTGGTGGGTAATGAAAGCAATCTCTCTTGGCGTATTAGGTTAACAGCAAGATTTACAGATCATGTATATAAAAAAATCCTTTACTTATTTATATATATATTATTGAATGTAATCGTTTAAGTTCTAAAGAATTTCAGAAATTTTCCACGAGAAAAAGTATTACTTTATTTTTAAGAGCTGGTACTTCATTCTGGAAATCAGGTTCTCTTGTAAATTCTAAAGTAGAAATTATTCTTTTTAAATTGCTATCAAAGGAATTAATGTATTATAATTCATTTCAAAATTTAACTCAATTTAAAAAATAAGAGACTACCATGTTACATAGAATCAAATTATATTTAACCATACCTAATAATATATATAGTTTAAAAATATATATTTTCTATATAAAATGTTGTATGAGTTTAAAAAAATTATCTATCAACACAAATTTATGTCCAAGTTCTAAATTATGGAAATTCAAATTCCTGCTTTTCAAAAGATAATTTTAAAAATTTATGAATGTAGATAGATAAGCTGTGTTTTTGAGTTTCTTAATGAATGAAGAGAACCATAAATGAATTGAAGGCCTTTTTCCTTCTACAAACATTTTCTGGTTCGTGAGTGGATAAAACAAACTATACCTTTATTATGTGTCCGAATACCTTTATTGTGTGTATTCCTTTAGGCACATAATAAAGAAACTACACTAACAATCTGTAGAAGAAGAGCTGGATTTTTGTCAAGCATTACGTGAGAAATAAATATCTCGTTTGAAATTGAGTTACCTTTAGTCCCATGAAGAAACCTAAATTAGGTAGAAAGTTACTGCTAAAACCTCATACGGAAATCGAAAATTAATAAGATGATTTTACAAAAGCTGATAAGCTGATTCTACTGTTTTATTAATATAGTGAGGGATAGCTTCAAGTAAGTGGAAATTTAAATCCAAGTTCAAGTCTCATTAATTAAAACGTATGATAAAATCAAAGAATCTGATCATCTCATATTTATTGCATCGTTGAGTAATCATACATTAGCCCCTTTATTGGAGAGTTGAAAATTTTGAACTGATCAGCTGTGGGCTAAATATACCGCATTCAGTAAAAAATAAATATAACTATCTATTGAAAATACCAGAATGCAATTCACTTATATATTTATAACTTCATTTTTGCTTTAAAGATACATTTAAAAATTCGAAATAAATTACCACTAAATAAATTTATTATTTTACAACATTAATTTTTCCTCGGAATACATATTGTAAACGAAATATATTTAAACGCATTTTTTTTTATTTTTAAATCATACCTCCCCCCTCCCTCAGTATTTAGAAGTATGATGAATGTAACATAATATAAAAATTGTCCATTACATAAAGAATTAAAAAAAGGAATTTGGTTAAAGTTGATTATTTTTCAGGGAAGTATATCAGTTTATATCTTTGGATAAATGCTTCACAGAATTTCCAAAAGTATTTTGAATGCACATATTTTTTCAAAAATATTTTCTTAAATATGTAGCTTTTTTCTTTCTTTTTAATCTACAAAAATTAAATGCTATCTTTTGTTTCCTACTTGATATTTTCTGGGACTTCCACATTCACTTTTTTCTGGGAGTTCCACATTCCTTCTTCAAATTAGTTGTATTCCCAAATACAATTTTTAGATGCCGAATTTTTCTTCTTTTGTGAAAAATTAAATATTTTGTGCGATAATTAAAATTGTTGTTTCATAATTTTTTAAAAAGTTTTTCTATTTCTAACAGAACTGGAAAGATAATATTTAAAATATATGATTTCCCAATTTCCCTAACTAGTAATCTATAGAAAATAATCATCGGCCTCTTCTTTGATCATCTTTCCTACGAATATGTGGAATTTGGTTCAACAGATAATTTAAAACGAAGCTTTCAATAATAATAATTTTCACACGAAAATGGTGCACAATTTTATTGATTTTCACCCCCTTTAAATAAAGATCATTCAAGATTACTAGAACGCTACCATTCATAAAAAATAAATAAAAAAAGAAAAGATAATCGGTTCACTTATTTTCATCACTAATACATTTAGAAATATTTGAAGTTTTGTGTCATAGTGAGGGTCTGATAGTTGGATGATATTTCAAGGACAAAATTCCAGTACTATTTTCTACTGGACACCACTGGCTGGGATAACATTGGATAACTAGTATAAAAGTGTTGCCTGCTAGACCACTATTAAAAATATATATGGGATATAAAAATGCAGAGAAACAAACTTCTAGAAAATATACGTGTATTATTAAGACTATGAAAAAAAAATATCTAATTCGAATTCATATTAATTTTGAGCCAATAGAGATGAGGGGTGACCGGTAAAGAATTCTTATGTATCAGAATATATCTTTTCTATTGGGTTACATAGCTAGAGTTTCGAGTTAACTTATTTAATTTGTATTGTTAAAGATTTCAAATACATTACAGGCCTAATGTGTGCGTCATGTAACTAGTAATTTGTTCTATCTCTAATGTTTTTATTACTATATGTAGAATGCACAATGGAATTTGTAGGATGCACTATTTGTTAAATTAGATTTAAAAAATATATATATTTTAGAGAACAGTTTTCCAATATTTCGAATTATTTCAGTTACTATCCCAGATCGAAGTGAAGGAAATTTATTATAAATTTTATCTTTCTTTTCTAAAATATATATTTCCATTCCATAAGAAAGATAAGAATTATTTTGAATTTCTGTCGAAACATTAAAAAAAAATATACATTAAATTATTTATCTTTGTATAATTCCACTATATATTGTATAACTCACCAATTTATGAGTAATGTTTGTTTGAAAATTTTTCTGTGAATGTCAGATAAAAGCTAACGCCACGAATTTCCCTCTTTCAGACGATAATAATTAAAACACGTGTAATTTAATTGTTAAAATAGTTAAAATATAGCTATTTTTAAGAGTTATAATAAATGGATTTCATTTCCATATCTTTGAATGTCTAATATAAAAATACCAGTTAAATAATAAAAATATCAGTTTAAAACATACTTAATTCTTCTTAGTTTTTAAATAATCTATTTTGCCATATGATTGGATCAGTTATTCTGAAAAATAAAACTTGGCATAATTTTATCTAATATATATTTATGAACTACAATAAATTAAGTAATTGAAGCTTTCAATAAATACATAGAATGATCACAGAAGAATATAACGTTTTTATATGTTCTTTATGCCTGAATTTAAATAAATTAAAAAGCTATTTGAAGTAAAAAAGCTATCTAATCTGCACATAATCTAAGGTTTCTATAAATGTATGCTATCCTCCATTTGCATATAAAAGGCATATCCGTTCTTTTGTGCTTTTCAATTTTAAGAACATTTAATGCAATAACTTGATGCATATTTACATATCAGACAAATACAATCAAAATATATTAATCAGGGTATCTTTTTATTTCCAAAAAGAATTTTGGTTTAATAGAAGGTACGTTATCTCGAGTGAGACAATAGCTTTAAGTATTTCTAAAAGAAGTATTTTATTGTATTAGAACAATGCATTGTCTTATGAGTTCAGTTTTCTAAAATTATTTCATGATAACCAAACACGATTTTATATAATATTGGAATACGAATTTCCACTATAATTATTTTAATTCGTTTGCTAAAATAAAAGATGAAATGCTCTGTTGCAATTTCTTGTATCAGACGGAAATATTTTTCTAAAAAAAATTAATTATCGAAATACGATATTACGTTATCTCAATATTTAATATAAATTCCAAAAAAAACTTGTTTAAATGATAATATAGTATATTGTCTGATATCGCAAAATGACAACAAATTTGTTCCCTCATGATTTGAATTCATTTTATATAAAATACATTGTCATGCTCTAATGTACTTTTTCATATGAGACGAAAACGCTAAATTTAAAAAAAAGTTATAAAAATTGAATGCGCATTCGCTCACGTACTCAGCTTTAGTTCAAGAGCATATTGTTTTAAAACAGTCTAGTATTCTCTCTAATGTCATACAATAACAGATTCTCTCTCGTGAATTGAAACTATTTCGTAGAAAAAGAAATATTTGTGATGTTTCCATATGAGATAGAAAGAGAATTTTTTTTGAAAATGCTGTTTATTGAAACTAGAAGGTGCTTTTCTAAAAAAATATTTTATAATAATATAATAAGTGTCGTGATACGACAAAAAAAACAACGCGTTAGTTCTTTGAATATATTGTTTCATTAAAGGAATTATTCGAATGGAATCAATAATTTTTTTAATGAAATAAATCATTGTAACAATATATTCATTTTTCTCATGTTTTAAGCCATTTCTTGTACATTTTGTTTGCTTAAATTTACTGCATGCTTTCTCATTTAGATAATTTTCACATGAAAAAGGTTTACTTTTTTTATTGATTTTTACTATATTCAAATGAAGAAGAAAATTCAGAATTATTTAAATGCTATCCTTTAAAAAATTTCTATATAATTATTTTTGTCACTGATACGCTTAGAAATATTTCAAGTCTTGTTCATAAAGATAATCAGAAAGTTGGATGATACTTTGAGGACAAAGTTTCAATACTAATATCCACTGAACAATTTTTTTTTATTCTTCCACTGGCTGAGATAAGCAACGAATTAGTTCTTTGAATACAGTGTTTCATACAAAAAAAGTATTAGAACAATGAAATATTTTTAAAAATGAATAATCTTAACAGTATTAATTTTTATCATGTCTCAAGCTAGTTCCTATACAAAAGAATGCTATATAAATTTACTACAAGATTTCTCTTTTATATAATAATTTTTACATGAAGATTGTTCCCATTTTTATTGATTTTTGCGACCTTCAAATGAAGATAATTTAGAATTAAGCAAATGCTATCTTTCATAAAAAATAAATTTTAAAACAAAATCTGCATAATTAATATTGACGCTGACACATTTAGAAATATTTGAAATCTTATGTCAAATATGATCAGAAAGTTGGATGATATTTTGAGGACCAAATTTTAATAATATTACCCATTGAAATTTTTTTTATATTTCTTGTGTTAGAAAGATATGCAAATAATTAGTTCTTTGCCTATATTGTTTCATAAAGAAAATTATTTGAATGCATGTAAAAATTTTTAAAAACATTAAGGAATAATCATTGCAGTGTATTAATTTTTCTCAAACTTGTTCCTATACAAAAAATGTTAGATAAATTTAATACAGGTCTTCTTATTTACAAATATATATATAATTTTCCAATTTCTGTGATTTTCATTTTTTTCTTAAAATAAAAATTATAATAGCATAATACTCCTCATATACGGAGCGTCACAAAATTCCATTAAAGAATATACAATTGTTATTGTAAAAGAATAATTCAGTTTCTCCTGATTTCAATTTTCTTCAAATGGAAGAAAGTTATTGCAATAACTTAGAAGGTTTCCCTTGCATTTTCATTCTGTTTTCATAACCATTTTTGAAAGATTCTTAAGACTTCACTCTGGGTATTTACCTCCTATTTGTAATGACCATTATTGGTTATATTTCAAATTATTTCCTCTAATCTTGCCATAACACACACGCATTCCGGTTAAAAACATTCTTTTCTTCCCCAAACCACTTCTAGCTCACATAGTATTTAAAAGGAAGAAAATACCC
Source organism: Argiope aurantia (assembly GCA_026543865.1). Taxonomy (NCBI): domain Eukaryota; kingdom Metazoa; phylum Arthropoda; class Arachnida; order Araneae; family Araneidae; genus Argiope; species Argiope aurantia. The sequence continues at coordinate 1,269,358 of JAPMOR010070632.1, forward strand.
GTGTATCCGAATGTAATAAGTAGGTGCGCTTTAAGCGATCCTGGGTTTTTTTTTATTTTTTTAACAGGAGGCTGGCATGGTTCCAAATTTGTTATTTCAGAATTCCATTCCAAAAGCCGAAAATATCATTTAGGTTATGAAAAGGAAAAGGTGGATTCCATAGAAGATATTATCTCTAGACTTGTACAAAAAAAAAATCCTGGATTTATTGCATCTGATGGAAGCATCCGAGTTTTTGGAAATAGCTTCCGTATTATTGGATTTTTTATATAAAAACAATGCTTTGGTTTCTTATATTGCGGTGTGGACTTAAGGTATGAAAACAAAGGATATGTTCAAGATATTTTTATTGACAAAATTGAAAAACTTTATTTAAACTATGAATGTATGTTAAATAATTGGAATACTTAAAATGATATTTTATTTATTATTGTTATACATTATTTATTCAAACATTATTTTCGTAATGGCATTCATAGGTTGAAAACATTCCTGGTAGAAAACAATTAAGAGGATTTTTTTAAAATTATGATAGTTTAAATATAAATTTAATTATCTGTTTGAAAAATGAATGACATTTCCCTAATATGTAAATGGATAGTATCAGGTTATATGGTTGGAATGGATTTCATTCATATGAAATTTAAATGTACAAAAAAACTGATTTACTAGATAATTTTGATACATAAAAATCTAATTTTGAAAGAAGCAATTCTTAATAAAATATTATTTGTTCTTAAGTTCACTAACAATTTATTTGTCTCGCATATGAATTACATTAAATATACTATTTAAGATTAAATCCTGATTGAAAAGGAAATAGCAAAAAAATATTCATAGTTTCGTAGTCATTATGTCTTACCCAATTTTAAATTACACGCAAAGCCATGGTTTCTAAAATGACATTGATAAAACTGCATCCAATTACTTTTAATGCATATATATATTTCTTTATGATTATTGTTTGAATAACATTTTGACTATAGTCTAACAAAATAGTTAAATTTTGAAGTTTCTGGTATAATTAATACAATCAATACTACGGAATAAAAATGCAAAATCCTTTACAATTAATACAAAACTATTACATTTTTAATTTAAATTTTCCGTATTTGAAAATTAAACCCATTAACTTAGTAAATAATTACTAAACATCAAATTTATTTAGTCTTAGATTCAAGGTATAAAATTACAATTCTTTTATACTTTTTCCAAAATATATAAAAATTAATGATATTAATAAAATATGAAATCTTATAAAACAATGCGATTAATAATGTTCATTTTAAAAATACTTGTCTTTCAGCAACATATTATTCAACAAATTTATTAAAGCAAATTATAGGAAGCATATATTGATTTAGACAAAAAAATGTATGGATTAATAAAATTTGTTAATATTTCTTATAAGGTTTTTAAGTTATTTTTAACCATTACAGTAAACAATGGTTTAAAAAATATTATGAATTTTTATGCAGTCCTTAAAAGTGATTTTTAAAAAAATAAAGTCTGGTATATAAAAGATATCAAACAAGTAAAAAACTCTTAATAATGAGCCGAATAAAATTATATATATTTTCAAATATCATTATTAGAAATTATTTTCTACGCGCATCTTCAAAGACACAAATTCATTCGCATACATTTGAAAAAAAATCTTTATTTGAATTATTCAAATTTAATGTAATAACGTTAGAATAAACAAATCAAGTAAAACCTATGAAGCTGTCTAAAAGTTTATGTTGTTCCGGATAATTACCAAACAAAAGCGACCGGAAAAAATTTGATCAATTAATAAAAATTACCTTAATTTAACCGCATTACATATTCATTAAATCTATTAAGTATTTTTAAAAGCACAACCAATTTCATAATTTATAAATCTTTTGTACTATTATATATTTATGAACATCGACAAGATTAAACTCCACATTTTGAAGAAAAATGACAAAGAATTTGCATTACTAGATTCTCAAATCTAGATTTTCCACTATATATGCCATTATTTGCATGTTCTTTTTAAATAGTGAAAAATCAATTCGGATTACTAGAATTAATATTAAAATTCTATCTGTTAGTTTGAATATTTTTAAATTCAATACGAACGTAAATTCTGAAAAGTTAAAATGACTGAATAATGATTTAAAATATACATATTCATTTCTGAATTAAGATCACAAGACGTTCAGAATGTTTTTGATGTATAACAATACGAGAAAGAAATGGCAGATTGAAATCAGTTTTCATTGCTCAATACTAGGAAGAAGTCCCATTTAATGAAATCGTTGAATTGAAAATACAGCAAAACTTTCATTATTCAAAAACAGAATGAGAATCGCAATCTAAATTCATCAGTGACATTTGTTTTCGCTTTTATGAAAAAATAAATGGAAACAAATAATGATTTTAAAATCATTTCGATGCTTACCACATTTAAAGTGATTTGTTCATGAACATGGAAAATGTCTTCAGAAAGTGTGAAATAGGTTGCGCAAATATATTCGTATCTCACACATTCCAGTTGATTGAAGTACAATGGATTATTTTCATTGATGAATATATACATATGGTAAATACAATAGGTTTTAACTTGCAATTTTAGGTAGTAAATTGCTTTAATGATATTTTGATGCACTATTAAAACGAAGATTTTATATGTTGCATTGAGTATTTTGATTACAACATTTAAAAAATATTTAAGTAAAATAAATTTTTATTATATAAAATATTCATAAAATATATGCATCTGAACAATAAAAATTTCAGTTGCGTGACAATGCTGTCAAGTAGAAAATCAGTGAATGATTAAAATTGAAAATGAAATATACTTCGACAATAAATAATAGTTTATGAAATTTTCTTTCTCTGTTACGCTTTCTTAAACAAAGAACTTCGATAGTTATGGAAATTATATTTGTTTCTATAATAAATGAACATGTATGCTTGTGAATGGGATAGAAACTATTAAATTTACTTCAAAATAAACCAGAGCCATTTTACACTGATAAAGTTGTAAATCTGTATAGAATACAACAGTAACACGAGAACATACAAAACACATTATTTATAAGCTAATAATAAAAACCACAACCTACTACTTTACTTGGAGTTTACAGAATTAAAATCATAGGCTGAGTACAAAATGATAGTCAATAGATTTAAGAACCTATCATTCAAAAAGCAATAACCATGAAATTCAATTAAAAATAAATATTTCTTGAACCAAACTAATAAAAGATATATTTAAAGAGTTCTAATGCTGCTACAATTAAAAAAAATGAACTTAACCAAATTGCAACTAAATATTAACCGTCTGGCTGCGTAATTCTTTAAAATCACTATTTAGATGCGATGTTTACAAATAGGTTCGAAAATATTTCAAACAAAGTGAACTATATGTTACATGATAATAATATAATAAAAATTTGTAATCGTAAAAATAAATACTCTAAACTGCGAAAAACGCGGGATGCAACAGTAAATAGACTTGCCGACCTACGTAAATCGTGGGATACGCCGCTGAGGGTTAAGTTTAAAAAGACAAAAAAAAAAAAAAATGAAAGAAATGATGAATAGAGCCAGAACACTTTTTTAAGTGTCACCGTCAGGCAGGGATTCAAACCAGGGACTTTTTAAGTGAGGGGTCTGACTTTCATTCAAAATATTGATACATTATTACTCAAAAATCCCAAGAAATTGAGGTTTTTCAGATAGGAATTAATATCACAAAATTAAACACCATAAACTACATAATAATAAAGAAAATATTATTTCAAAATTTCTAAAACTAAACAAGATCACAGCAGAATTGAATAAAACCAAACTACTTAAAATACCATTTAATCATAAAACCAAAAAATATTAATAAAATATGAAAGCTATCACATACCAGTTGAAGGTAAAACTCCAAAAAAACTTTGTGAAGTAAATAAACCTATGAGTCCAGACGCACCAAGTTAAACAAAATTTAAGTTTCCCGCGTTTAAAGCTGCATATGCCTGCCAAGCTTGGCCAAAGGGCTTCGTCACCATAAGAGATAATTAAAGGATATCAGCGCCATCTATTGAGTTAAAATTGAAGTGAATAAATTAGAAAGCTTATTTTTAGTTGTGAAAAAGTGGAAAAAGTTAGAAAAAAGATAAACCCTCTCTTATTAAAATTCTAAATTGCAAAAGTTTTCGGAAAAATCATTAGTAGTTACGTTTCTAACGAAATTGTTTCTTGCTTCAATATAAGAAACACTGTTATTACAATTTTTTAATCATACTAAATTGTGAGAAAATGACATTTTTGAAAACTTTTGAGTTTAAATTAGAATAGTAATTTCTAAGCTTAATTACTTTAAAGTTAAATTCATTCCTTTTATCGTAAATACCTACTAAAGTTTTTCCATTTGAAATTTCAATTTTTAAAACTAAATGGTTTGTTTTAAGTTGATTTTCGTTCATTTCAGTTAAAATTAAATCTTTTGGGCAACAATCAATAACCACATTAGTATGATGTAAGTTTAAGAAAAGTAAATCTATATTTATAATAAAGTTCAATGTGTGTGTGTGTGTTGGTGCTCTACAAGCCAGACCGTTCAACCTACAGTTACCAAATGTGGCACGTGTATACCTTGGAGGCCGGGAATGCGCACCTCGGGGTTATATTTTCGAATTTTTAATTAGAATTTTATTTATTTAAAAATTAAGCGAAATTTTGGCGTGTTTCTGCTGTAACGTCCGAAAATATAATCGCACAAAAAAGATTTTTACATCAAGTTAAAGATCAAAAATTTATCTTTTAAATGATACTAATATTTTAACCTTAAAATTAAGTTTCTATTTTTAATTAATTTTTAAATAAATATTTTAACTATATTTTTCAACAATTTTTTTCGTACAAAATAAAAATAAAATTTAAGCTGCAAGAGCACGTTTCGCATTCATGGGAAAAAATTAGCTTTTTTCAAAGTGTTGCCATCACATTGATTAAAGCTGCAACTAAAAATAAATTAAATCTTTTTGGAAATGAAATCTGCAAAAATATAATTTTCGGCACGTGTCTTTAGGAAATGAAACAAATATGAAATATTATTTTTTCTAAAAAATAAATTCAAGAAAAATTATTTTATGATCTTTCACACTATCTATATTATTAATCCAATAAATCAGTTATATTTTAAGGCAAATTTTGTTTAATAGGAACAGGATATCCATTTAAATCATGGCCATACATCTCATTTGTAAATCTTTAGTTATAGACACAGATCTGCTAAAAGAGTCTAAATGGAAAATGATTATATTTTATGTAACTTGATTCAATAAATGCTCTAACAAATAACGAATTTTTGATTTTACATAAAGCTTCTGCTGTGGAAATCACGTTTAACAAAATGTTCTTGAAACACTAATATTTTAAATAAAAAGTGTTAATTTCCAATCAACTAAATCAATCGCTTAAACTGACTGATTTATGAAAATTTGAATACACTATTCAATAAAAAAAGATAATTTTAGATTTTCCATTGATCGTTTCAAAGAAAATAAGCCAATCAGCGCGCAGGTTTCTCAAGATTAATTGGAGTAAGATTATGTTAATGTTGAGTTTTTCTAAATTTTTAACATTGAAAGTTTCATAAATCAGTCATAGTTGATCGTGGAAAATAGAAACATTCATTCATTTATTTAAAATTTGGTGTGTCCAGAATATTTCTCAGAAAATGATACCTTACTGCATTAAATTTAGGCTTCATAATTTTTGAAATATATTTATAGGCCGGAACAAAATATTATTATTGATTTCATTTCAATCCTTTTGAAAGCAAAACTAAAAACTGAATTTTATTCAGAATCTGAGAAGTGTTTGTTAATTATTCTTTGGGATATTACATAAATTATGAAAAATATTTTGTAGTTCACATAAGACTTAAATACCGAGCGATTCTGTTTGCAATACTTATATTCAATAATAATAATAATAAATAAATAAATAACGATAAAAATGATAAATAAAATAAAACGTTTTGTTTCATTAAAAAATATCTTTACATTAATTGCAATTTCAGCATTTCCATTTTAAATTAAGGTTGAAGTTTTACCGGAAATGACAACAAATTAGGAAAATATATATAGTAAATTGAACGAAATGGTCTAAACAACAATATAAGTTTTGTATGACTATCAAATTAAAATTGTTTTGTTTGAGAAGATATTAAGAGACAAGTTGTTTGAAATATTTAATTGAAAATTGTCGCGAGTGGTAATACTAGCGAACCGGCTGGTCGCCCAAGGCGGCTAGTCCTCAATATATCTCCATCCGTTTATTAAATTGTGTTTAATTAATTTTTCTCATAATAATATTGGAAAATACTGATTAAAGCACTTGAGAATGCTGTTCCCCTTACTTGTTTATAAAAAATTGTATCCATTAAAAGCGAAACTTTCGACAATATTAAATTTGCATAAATCAAGTCAGTTACTTTTTGTAATATCTCTATTTAAATATTCATCATATATATAAGTACAGACATCTACTAATATTTCATGAGGTAGATTAGTGTAAAATTTTGAAAATCATAAATATTAAATTTATTAATATTGTTATTTTTTAGAAAATTCAATACTTCTCTATTACTATAGATTATAAAGTTATTCGCATTTTTAATTTTATTCAGGATAATTTTCAAGTATTTAAAGAAATGTTTTCCTTTATAGTAATTATAAATCCCAGCGCTACAAGTTGCAAATCTAAATTTTAATGGGTTTTTTTATGAAATTGTACTGTTGGGAACAATTAAATATAGTTTAAAGAGCATGTCTTAATCTTAGTTTTTTTAACGAAAGTGAACGAAAAAGCCCTCCTTTATCCAATTCCTTTTTCCCGGTACTATTTAAAATGTATGTTTAATTAGAATTATATTCATTAATTAAAAGTCTTTCTAATAATATTTACAAACTAAACAGAAGTTATTTGCTGATTTATCTACTACTGCAATAATAAATCTCTCTTTTAAATTTTTTATTTCTTTTTTCAAAGATTTGTTAATATAAATTCCTCATTCTTTCCATCTTACTCTATCTGCATTAATCTTTGTCTTAATTTCCTTTAAAATCTTCACTTTCCATTCTCCGAAAACCTCCAAAGCCCAATGACATTTCCTAAATAATATAGATATAAAAATATCCAAATGTTGTCCAATAAAAATTAGTATTTTATTAATGTTTGCATTTTCTCTCAATCTAAATTGTGTTCCCTTTTTTAAAAAAAATCCCTGTTATAATATGGTTTTTATTAGCATCTAAACCATTATAAATTCCTTTGTTACAATTACATTCTGTATTGTTTATCTTATCTAAATTTTTGCTATACTAATTATAGTTCCAAATTCGTTTCCTTGACGTTGCTGAATAACTAAATGCTATATAAACAATTGCTTTATCTTTTAAAGGAAAAAATATTCTTTACTGTTGTGCACAAATTTAGGTAATTTTAAGTTTTCGAAACTAATATCCAAAATATCACTACACAGAACTCTCTATTTAAATTAATTTTATTTTTAAATTTCAAATCGTTTTATAAAATATTGTGCTTGAATTTAAGTAGATCTAATTTGTCTTAACGAGTGTTTGACTATAAACAAACAGTTAACTATAAAACATAAAAAGCCAAATAGTTAAATAGTTTAGTGATCATGTGATTATATTTGTTGCACTGTTCTAAAATTTAGTTTCTTCCGAATTTTTTTTCGACCAAAAAGAATGGATCCAAAATACATTTTCGGTTTTCTGATAAGTGGATCCAAAATACATATGTAATTTTTCTGATGTTTGTGTATTAACCGCATGCCAGTGACTAACATACAAAGAAAAAAATTACCAGTGATCCGTTATTAATAGACTGTGCTTTAATTTTTGATTTTCAATGACATTCAGTTAATATACAAGAATGTATTTTTTTGTTAAATTCCTAAACACGAAATTATAATATCCCGGGCTATTAAAATAAAATTCTAAACTATCATGGCGTTCACCAATTTAATGTGCATGCACACAAGTGCTGGGAGATTACTTCTACTTGCTCAAATAATAACTAATTAATATTTCAAAAATAAAAATTCTTACGATATTTTGAATTTTCTATTTTCAACATATATTGAGTATTAAAATTTTAAAATTTCATAAAAGTTTGATTGATACCTATTTATTAAGTGCTGAAATGATAAAGCAAAAGAAATTTTTGACGCAACGGACAAAAGCAAACATAAAACTTACATAAATGCTGTTTACAAATATTCAAATTTCAAGAAAAAGAAACATACTGTTCAAAATTAATCAGAACAATACATAAACTACATGTATCCGAATAAAAAATTACATTTCTTATTTATTCTAAAAGAAACCATCGGAATTATTACAGCAAATCTTTCAATCTTCCATACATTCTTAAAAATCATTGAATATCTATTGAGAAATCGTGTTTATTCATTTCAATGCACTTTTATAGCAATAAAATTAATTAGCCTAATTTTAAAAAATATACATTTGAACACATGCATAGTAAACAAAAGTATATTTTTTATTCAGATTAAAATTAATTTCAAGCTTCCTCTCTCAATGTCTTTAATATTTGACAGTACATTATGCAAATTGAACTTCCTTAAAAATATTAATTGTTCTCTATAATGCCAGCTAAGATGACGGAACAATGTTCTTGAAAAAATAAATTAAGTCCAAAGAAATTCCGCAAAGACCACTGATAATGACAGCAACAAAATACTTGTCACTAGAAACCCGCTTTTGCAAGTGAATTCAAACATGAATAAAAACATGAGAAAATCTCGCTTTGGGAATTTGCGTAGTGGAGAAAGCAACGCTGAGTTTTTTTTTTTTTTTTTCTGAAATTATTTTAACTTCTTTTTGCCTGTTTTTCTTTCCACTTTTTTTTTTACCTGTATTTTTTCTGTAAATTTTACAGTGAAAGTTGGGCTTCCTTTAGTAACTGAACACTACATTAGTTTTCTTAAGGTGACTTAAGAATTTTTCTTCATTCCATTTAGAAAAATGTTTGGTCCTAGTTTGACTTTTTATAGAATTTCTAATTCAAACTAGAAAAACATGTAGAAAAGTTGAAGACATATTTGTTAATACAAATCAGACTCTGCTATAACTTGATTTCTATTTCAACTGAACAATTTGAAAACTGAACAAAATTTTTAACTCCATACAAATATTAATTAAACCAAATTTTTAACTTTTTGATCCCCATTTTCTTATATTTATGTCTAGATTAAGATGTCAAGAATTTCGAATTTTGGTGTTTTGACAAAAATTATTATGCTTCGATGATTTATAAAACCTATTATTTAAAAATGCTGAACATTGGAAACAAAATTGAAGGAAATGATAATGGATGCATTTGATTCAATGCGATTCATTCAAATGCAATTTAACATAACTGATTAAGGTCTTAATAGAAATGATAAAGTACAATATCTGTTGTCTGGAAAGCTGTTATCAACAAAAAGAAATAAGTTAAAATGAAAATATATACAAAATGAATCACTCGAAATTTATAATCTAAATTATAGGACAAAAAAAATATTCGGTCTAACATTGTAAAAAATTAATCATTCTGCATGAAAGCAAAGAAAAGAGAGGGCTAGCTATATTGTTCATTTGTTATACCTTGTGAACTATTTATACCTTGTGAAGAAAATTAAATTAATGAAATTTATACTTCAAATTCTTCATTTCCTGAATTTTTACACTAACAACGCACATGCGTCAGGAAATCTTAATTCATACCACATTAAAATTTAAAAAGTCAGTGTTTCAATAGTGTCAATTTTATTTTCATATATTTTTCTCCAATTTAGCTAAATTTTTAAATATACTTTTATATAAACCTTAGACATTTATATACATTTACATATCATTTAATTGTATATAAATTAGACTTAAAAGATATATTTTAAATGATTTCAACAATATACTTAATTTCTTCTAATAATTTCATTTATGCACACGTACAGTGCAATCATATTAGATAATTTTTATGTGTATATTATTATAGCTATATTATTAAAAATAAAATTCTAAAAAAAGATAAAGATTGGCAAAGAAAACTTAAAATATAATTATGCTACAATAGAGTTTCCAATTCAGTTTTAATATCATTATTGTTGTTATTTTTAAACAGTGATTACTGTGTTAGAAGTGTTATTATTTTATCTTGATTCCTTAATATATATAAAAGGTAACTGAAATACTCGATTAGATTTAATATAAATGGTAATGTCATTTGATGTTTAATGGAATAAATTATTACTGGAAAAAAAACATAACCGTAGAACCTAAAATACTTCTTGAAGGGCGAAACCAGCCTGTGAAATCTGCCAATAATGAGAAAACAACGTATTAAATGAAATGAAAAATTACCTCATTAAGGTGGGGGGTTGTCATAAGCTGTTTATCTAGATATTTGTATTTTATTATTCTCTTACAAACGAATATTAATGTTGATGATTAATGATGCACATAATTGCACATAGTTCATAATTGGAATGTAACATTTCCTGATTTTTTTTCATCTTATCGTATTTTTATTCGATGCAAGATTTTTCTTTATACTAGTTAATTCAATTCCATTTATACTTCTATTTCATAAAAATAAGCTTCCATTACTTTGGAATACGAAGCAAGTAAAGATTATTTATATGAAGAATAAATGACAGATCTACCGAATTTATGCAGTATTTTGGAATGTAAGAACTGTATAACAAATTTTTATTATATAACAGAATTCTTCCATGCAACTTATCGTAATAAGTTGAAATATATGACATTTTTTTACATGTGAAATAATTTTACAGTGAAAATATTGTGGTTAGCTCAGTTGCATCTGTTCCTATATTTGGAAGACTTAAAAATGAATCATAGACATGAAATCGTTTTAAACATTAATAAATGGCAGTAGAAAACTTCAGAACATAATTTTCAAATTTTCATGCTTCGTAATTTATATATTATTTTTGCTGTATCTTTGAACTTTCTCTTTGATTGATATATCTTTTATATATATTTCATTATTTCCAAAACCATCGGTATCTATGGGTAATTCTTTTTCTTTACTTCTTAAATCAAAAAGTAAAAAACATTAACCATATTATAAATGTTAATAATTTTTATCTTGGCGTGGCAAATTGCACCATTATTTTAGATCTAATGTTTGTGAAACTTTGGATATGATGTATTACAATCAAATACATTCTTGAGAGATCACAAGTTTTTTACAATGGATTCATTTAAAATTTGTAAATCTCTTTTCTTTACACCGAAAAATTTCACTATTTATGCCACTGGAATTCAATTATTTCTGGATTTAAGATACGTTTTGAATGAATCACTACAATAGCTTCAGAAAAATTGGATTTTTAAATGAATTGTATGAACATTTTAAGAAAGACTTTTTTACTGTAAATAAATGATAAATGCAAAGTGTTTGTTGTTAGAATTCTCTTAATATCTCGATTAGATCGAAAAGTAAATATTCATATTATATTTTGCTACTATTTTATAGCATATGGAAGGAGTATTGAGAAAGAATTGAAAATTTTAACCTTGTTAAAAATAATTCCGTATGAATGTCTTTTAATAAGATCGATGTATAATTTATATTCTATTAAATAACGAGCCACTTTCTCCTCTGGTTGTAATATGATTATCTTTTGAAAATAATTGCCACTAGCAATAAATTATAACAAATTCACAAAAAATGTCCCATATGATCAATTTCTGCACAATAAAATTTTGATAAACTTGTTTTTTAAGATATAAATTATTTTCTTAAGTGTCGCTGATAATAAACGTAAAATGCGATGGAAACTAATATTTCAAAATAATTGCTAATGCAATTAAAATTACAAGCTGCCTAATCCAAACCACTCATAGGCATGCGGATAAAATTGAATGACCGGACCACCACGACAGCAACACTGTCAGGAACTGTGATTAAGTCCTAAGTGCCATCACCGGCCAAGGTACAACCCTTCCTTTGGAGAATACTTGCCGTCATCGATGGAAGGTAGCCAACCCCCACCTCTTTCTGTGCCCACCATCTCGGCGAGAACTAACCATCATACCGGAAGATTATCATCTTCATTTTTGAGATGCAACCTAGTGGAAGGCTAATGCAATAATGTAATAATACTCCAAAAAATTTAAGATTAATTTATCTTCAAAGAATACTAAATGTAAAATGGTATTTAATCATTAAGAAATTGCGCAACAGTAGGGTTGAAATTAGACAGACGAAGGAAGTAAAAATCCTCGCATTTTCAGGAATCAAATTACTCATATTTTATCTGAAATGTCAATAATAACACATTAAAGGCAGTAAATGAAATTAGGCAGGTAATGAATTCTAAACAGGAGTAAAAATAATCATATGTACTGAGGACTAAACGAAGAAACTGTGTACCGTATGAGTCATTAAATCCATTTTATAGTTTGAGAAATGCTGGCTGTGAAATGTCGAGTCAGAATCAGTCCGGTGAAGAAACAGCCTTAGAAAACTCTGAATGTATGATTTCCAAATTTCATTTATAGATATATTAAATACGTGACAAAAACAAAAAACAAATTGCAAACGACCAAATATGTAAAACGATCAGTGCCATTTAACTCTGACCTACCTCAAGTGCCACCTAAATACGAACGTCCTTGTCCTCCAACAACATATTTACGCGATTAGTGGCACCAAGAATTCAATTTAAATTCTTCAGAATCGCTTCCAAGCCGCAGGATTCCACAGTAAGAAACATGTATCTCGGTTTCAGTTAGATTAAGCTACTACTCTTCTCGATTTTTAAGCTGTATAGAGTCAGAGAAGAGAGGAGTGCATCATTTGGAGCGAAATGGTAAGTGTAATTATCCTTAGAGACCTTTATGCAGGTCATCCTTATTAGCATCATCTATTTTATTATCATTAAAAAGATTTGCGAGCTTCGAACAGTTCCTACATTCATAAGGTAAAGTACAAATTTGTAAAAGTTTAAACACTATTTTTACCCATAATCTTCCTTAAAGAGATATTGAATACTATAGAAATGAAAGTGCAGAGATATAATAAATCGATATTGTTATTGTATGAAATCTGGTAGTCCCCTTTCGTTGTAGGAATCGGAGATGATTTTCATTTCTCGAGCAGTATTTTCAGATCCTATTTCATTCACTGAATGACATCTTCACAGGTATCATTGGAACGGTTTGATAAAGCATACTTATCAAATATGAATCATGAAAGACACTTCTGGAATATTAAAAACATATGAGTTTCTAGTTACCAATAGATCCCACAATCGATACAAATTGTGGATACCTTATTTCTGCATGCCTAGCAGAAAAAGTTCCTCTATTCTATTATTATTATTAACATTACACCTTAAGGACACCCAGTGTCTCTAGCATGAAGGATAACATACTTAAGATTAAAACCGATTTTACACAACCAACTACACAATCTTTTTTTTTTTTTTTCATTATTCGTAAATAATCTACATTTTAATTTTTGTTTTGTAGAAAAATATTTCATTCTTTTCCCTTTTCATCTGAGTTTCGAAATTTTTCTTAAAGCTTAACATATTTATACATAATGCCACAAATATAAAAAAAATTCTTTGTTATTAATCCAAAGTTTTCGTTTCCTTTTATTGCTTTGAACAAAGCATGATCTTTTGATCTTGACCACATTTGATTCAATTTCTGTCAATCGGCGATATTAAACAAAGGCTTCCTAATTTGAAATTGATGAAAAAGTAAAGCATCAAAGTAAATTTGCTGAAGCAATACGGAATATTGAATGGGATTCAAATCGAAATTAAGCTAGCAACTTTAAAAACATAATTTGGATGACTATTTCAATTCTGTCATTTTGAGAGCTGTATATTTTTTCTTCTACACATCACAATTTTGCTTCATTTTATCTTAAAAGCTCAAATCATTTCATCATGCTTTAAATCAAATTATGCTTCCTTTAAAACATTTTCATTAAATAAAAGATATTATTGAGGGACTTTTTATTTCGAAAGTGAGAATACACACAATTTAAACACCAACTCTAGAACCATTTAAAAAAGAAATTCCATACGCTTTCTTTTTTATCTTTTTAAAAATTCTTACTTAATTTTAATAGATTCTCTTTAATTTAATATAATGAACAAATACATTCAATAAAACAATATGTAATATCTATTTTTAGTTAATATAATGCTTGAAAATAAAATTTTAGCTAAAGTAAAGATAGCTGATAACTCAGAAAAGAACAGAGAATGCAATTTAAAACAATATATAATAAATTGCTTATACTATATATAACTTACTATGTTTTTTAGGAAATAATACAGCGTATAACAAACTTACCTTAGTTAAATACCAAGTCAGTTTCAAAGTTTTATTTTCCAGAAGCACGGAGTTGATAACACACAGGATAAATAAATTCAATCTAATTTCATTAGATTATAGCAAATTCACAACAAAAACGTAACTGAATTACTTTATATTTTTCGCTGAGAAGAGTCCTTGAGTCACAAAATATAGAATATAAAATAAAGCAGCGTATCTGGATTGGAATTCGAAAGCGTTCTTTTAAAAATATATTTTACTGCAGACGAATGTTTTTTTTTTTTTTATCAGCTTAATTTTTCTGGATGCTTGACACCCCGATGAGTCATTCTGAATCTGAGAGTGATGGTTTTTGAAAGAATTTTATGTTTCTGACTAGAAAAAGTTTCAAGTAATAAAAAGGTATTATATCGATTTATTAATTCCTAATATTACAGAATTTATGCATCTCAGTCAATTTGAAAAGTGTATCGTAATAACATATTTAAATTCTATTGTTTCATAATAATAATGGAACTATTGTTGCAAAATTTCATTATATAAAAAATAAATTTAAATTTCATTGTTTTATAATAATAATGGAACTATTGTTAGATAATTTCATTATATAAACAATAAATTTAAATTCCATTATTTTATAATAATAATGGAACTATTGTCGGCTAATTTCATTATATAAACAATAAATTTAAATTTCATTGTTTTATAATAATAATGGAACTATTGTTGGATAATTTCATTATATAAACAATACATTTAAATTTCATTGTTTTATAATAATAATGGAATAATTTTCCGAAGAGGGCATTGTGAAGCTGCATACCTTTGTTTATTTCTATAAAATGACTAAATGTATTATTGGATAATTTCATTATAAAAAATAAATTTAATTTCTATTGTTTTATTATAATAATGGAATAAAGGAATAATTATTGTTTTTTTTATCTTTGCTTATTTACATAAAATGAGATAAATCTATTTTTACCAACGATGGTTCAAATACTTTTTAGTTAACAATTCCTGTTATATCTTTATAGAGAATTAAGCTTCTCTGTTACAAAATTTAAATAAAAAAAATTATACGGTATATTGTTTTTATTTTTTCAACAGATGGCACTGGAAGATTTCCGAACTACAGATTGTACAATTTCTATTGAAACTCAGTTTTAAAACATATGTCTTGGTATAAAAAAATAAGTTCCTATCTACAGGGTATATGTATTAACACAATCACATGGAACACAAGGAAATAATACTTAATGATGCAATATAATTTAATTTTTCGCTGAATAAGAAATATATATTTTCTTGGCTTCTAATCTGTTTCAAGGAGAAAAAGGTGTGAAGGGAATTAATGTAGATTTTGCTGAGAAATTTTGTTAAAATCTTGTTTTATCAAATTCTGAGGACAATAAAATAAAATTCAAATCCTTTGTCCCGAAAAAATAAATCCTATGAAATTAGTAAGGAATGTATTCCACACTACATGTTACTCCTAAAAAATATATATATCTAATCAAATTATAGAAAAAATATATTTAATAATTTTTATTTATGGAACGAATTATGCATATAAATTATGGATTTTCAAAATAAATTATTCAGCATGAAATGATAAACAAGGCTCTGAATTTAAAACAAAAATTACGGTTTCTTTTGGCTTTGAGTAAAAAATAATGTGAGAAATCTGCACAATATTCTGTATGTCGGATGCTTTCTTTAAGATGCCTAACAAGGTTGAAGGGTATTTCTGAGAAAAAAGTTTGAAAAGTTACTAAAGATGAGGGAAAATATTTCTGTAAAAATGGTCGAAAGGTTACTTAAAGGTGAGGAAAAGTATTTCTGTGAAAAAAGTTGAAAGATTGCTTAAAGGTGAGGGAAGTATTTCTATGAAAATGTTAAGTAATATTATTTTAATTGCTTTGAAGAAAAAAAGAAAAGGAATCAAGAATGGCAATTTCACTGACATTTGAACTATTATAAGAAGGGAAAACTAGGCAGCAGAGTGCACTCGATATATTACTGCAGATTTTAAGAGAATGCATTAATCAAGATAGCAGGAATTTTGGGAACGTATTTTTTGAATTTTAACAATAAAATTGAATCATTCTTCTTACATTGATGTATTGTGAAAAATTTTTAACTGCACTTTTTATTAATTCTTGTTTTTGTCCTTTTATCATGCAACGCATATCAAGGGAAATAGGGCTTCCATATAACGATTGTTACAATGTCTGAGAGAAGAAAAAAAGTTGCCACCATTGAAAAGAAAATATTTTGATTTATAGAAGATCATGGGGTTTATTTATGTGGTCTGAAAAAAACCTCGAAAATTAATTAATTTTCAATGAATTAATATTGTTCTGAAATTTACAAAAAAATACCCCTTTTTATAGACACTGCCCTCTAAACATATGTCGTAATTATTCAGATATGAAATTTTAAGGTTTATCATCTGCTTTCTTAAAAACCAGCAGTGAGGTACTATGTGACATGAAAAATTTTATTAATATTAGAGATAGATACAAAAATATTTCAGTAGAATAAACCCATAAATCTTCTAAATTTTATCTTCAAAATGTAAACCTAAAAAATAAAATAGAAAAATATTTTTAAAAAAATTATAAAGAGTTAATTAAAAAATAAAAATTTAAAAGGTTCTTTGGTAAAGATAGTGAAAATTTTTAGTTGGGATCAAGAAATTTTGATATGTTAATTTATGAATCATTTAGGAATCAATACAGTATATAATATATATAGTATATAAATATATTTCCATACTTTAATCTTTTATAAAGAGGAGTTACTTGCGGAAACAATGAATGATTTTCTGTATTAATCAGTAAATTGCGTATTTTTCAACAAATATGAAGGGCTTCATGCCTTTTCCAAAATACTGCCCAAATAGCAACAGTTTCTTCCCTACAATTAACCTACACAGTATAGCTCGTTTTCATCCAGAAATGCGTTTTATTGCGTTCTTTAGAAACACATTTACATATTTTATTCTATTTCTGATCTTCCTATCTTAAACCCTGATAAGTTTAGAATTATAAAAAATTTAGGCTAATTATTATTTGAGGAAATTATTTAGTAAATTAATAAATATAATTAATTTCACTGTAAAATTTAAGCAATTATAGAGTACTAAAAAAAAAAGGAAATTTTTGAGTTTGTAAATAATATTGGTTTTAAATATCTTGCTATACAATTGCTGAAATATTTAATATTTCAATAAAATTGATACAAATAAGGAAAATTTTAATTCAAATTATTTCATTATAAAAAGAGTCAATTAAAAAATATAAACTTTTACATATTAAAGAAGAATTTATTTCGTATTCTCTAAGATTCATTTAAACTTTGACATAGAGCTGTTCAAATGCTGAGCATAAAAATTGCTGCGTGTAGTAAATAGAAGTTGAAGTTGATTGTCATTTTAAACAACAAATGTGATTTCACAGGAAATAAGAAAATTATTTACAAATTCAGGTTGATTTTAACTATTAATTGATGATTTATGAGTTCTGAAAAGTTCAATGAATTTTTCCTCATAGAAATAAAATTTTAACTATAATTGCTGCCTGTTTTAATTTCATGTAGAAAAATTTTATATCGACGGGGCACAAGCGAAAGTTTAGAGACACGGCATTACATAATCATAATTACAAAATACTAAGAAATATGACTTAAGAGATTTATTATAGCTTTAACTTTTAATAAATCGGCTGTATTTGGTTATATTCTATGGAAAACATAATTAAATTATTTCCCATTAAAAATTGGCATCTTATTTAAGTTTGTTAATTTAAAGAATGCATGTCTTAATTTAATCACATAATGATATAATGATAATCACAAGTAAAATGATTACACACATCTCCAAAATTCATATGCAAATTGCAGGAAGCCACCAAATGACAGTGATAGTACGTTACAATGAAGAGAGTGTAATAGAGTGATGTATAATGAATACAAACAAATAATTAAAATTGTTCATAAGCACTTTATAAACCTTTCAGTGCAATAACCGCATAGTTATGACACAGAGGACGCATTTGGATGATTTATTACGTGGTAGAATTACAGCTGTTTGGAATGTGGGCATACCCAGCTGGAAGTATCCGAGGAACTTGGAATCGCCCAGAGTCTCATCTCCAGGCTTTGGCAAGTATTCCAAGAGATGGTATTGTGAGTAGACGTTACAGCATAGGTCACCCCCGAGTTACAACGCCGTAATGAGGGCCGATATTTCGCAGTTACTGCCAAAGGAAACAGATGGACCACAGCATCAGACCTGTCTTGTCAGCTCTCTTCAGCCACTGGTACGACAATTTCAAGGCAGACCGCGTACAGATACTTAGGGTAGACTGGCCTATACGCTCGTAGGCCTGTCAGATGTGTTCCACTTACTGCAACTCAATATCGCCTGCGGTTAGCCTAGTGTAGAGACATGTATTGTGGGCACCACAACAGTGGGCTTGTGTGATGATTTCCGATGAGTCCTGGTTTAGTTCGCAGTTTGATTCTAGCCGGACTTTCATATGGAGAGCGCCAGATACCCGTTACTACCAAGAGAACATCAATGAACGACACCGTTACGGTGGTGAAGAATTGCTCATTTGGGGAGGAATTATTCTGGGCTTCCGAAATGACATTCATCTTCAGATTTGAAGCATGACACGCCAAATATATCGGGACATCATTCTGGAGCAACATGTACGCTTATTTCGGGGCGCCATAGGCGTAGAGTTTGTGTTTATGGATGATAATGCCCGTCCTCAACATGCAAACATCGTGTACGAAGCCTTCGAACGGAGGATATCACCCTTATGGACTAGTCAGCATTTTCACAGGAATGAATCCAGTAGAGCATGTATGGGACATGCTTGGCCGACGATTTGTAGCTCGTCAACCATCTCCTATATGCCTACCGGAACTTCAGAGAGCATTGCTTGATGAGCAGTGTAATATTTGCCAAGGTCAGATCGATAATTTGATACTCAGCATGCCTAGGCGTTGTACGGACTGTATTGCATCGTCTGTGAGACATGCTATCTATTAACCATCATATCAACTATGTAATACTGGTTTTTGTTAAATAGTTTTTTTTAAATTTGTTCCAGGGAGCAAAAAATCCCAATTTTTGTTAATGATATCAAACATATAACATCTTTTTCTGCTCTTTACCTTTTGTTTAATAAATAGGTTTATACAAATAAGTCAATTTGTTTTGCTTCTGACTCTTCTTTTCCTGAACTTGCATTATCCTTAATTTATGGACAAGAATTGTAATTTATGCTAGTTCAATTAAGTAAATTAAAGACAAATAAAAAATAAAATATGAAAAATTAATTCAATTTCCTTTAATAAGGAGTTAATATAACGCTAAATAAATAAAACACGATTAATTAAAATCACAATTGATCAAGCATTGGTAAATCAAAGGATATGTTGTTTACCAGCATCGACCTAAATATGTACAAACATTGGTAAGAATATAATAGTAAATCTATTTCATGAAATACATAACATGAAATGGGCATTAAAACGTAGCATCTAAGGTTACAAAGTTATTACTGAAACTAATATTTCTCAAGTAGTTAAACTACTTTACTTTATTCTAAATTTAAATATTAAATAAAATTTTATTTTATTGTTATTGATTTTGAATAAGACTAATAATTTTTAAATTATAATAAATTTTAAGCAATATGTTACATTTTGTTCAATAGAAAGTTATATAGCTTTTCACTATCATAATTAAACATATTTACTTCCGAACGAAAATTTATTTTTGAATTAACAACATTAAATTAGTAAAAAGGAAACATTTGAAAATAATATTATTAATATATGCTTATTAATTATGTATACCTATTCTTTCTATTATTTTTTTAAATTTTATTTACAATTTGCGTTGTTTCCAAAAAATTCAGCTTACCAGAGGACTGCATCATTATCATTCTTTCATGCATATTAAACCAACTAATCTTCGCTCTCAAAAGAGGGTTAATCTTATTATTTCCTCACTCGCTGTCTCATGTTTGACAGCAGTGTAAACGTTCCGAAGTCTTTGAATCGATGTAAGCGTTGTTTGTATGGTAATCTTAATTAAATCGACAAAACTAAGTTCTTTAGAAAAGAAAAAAAAAATATTCTTATGCATCATTAAAAGGGTTAATTTAGGCAGTGTGGCAAGAACTGTAAATGAGAAAAAAACTAAAACTGAAAGTCCGCACTTTTTGATCATGATAGTAGCGACATCTTTAACAGTGGAAACCCGCTTAGAATGTAAGTTGCAACATAATACAAAAAAAAGAGCAAAAGATTTTCGTAATCTTTCAGTATATATTAAAGAATGTTATTTGTGAAAGCTGGAATCATTCTGGAGTTAAATTTAATATTTTTTTGTTTTGTTTTAAGAAGATGCATATTTGTAATGAGATGGTAAAATTATTATCGCTTCTTGAAGAAAAAAAGTTATAGCGAACATAATTTTTTAGATGATTTTTCCGCTAATTATGAACCTGAGGATTTCAAAACTATTTTAATACCAATCATGAAATGCCTCTTTGAATTTTTTTATTCATTTAAATAATCAATATCTATAGAAATCTTTTACAGAATGAATTTTAGAAACAAACATTTTCTAAATCAATTTTTTTTTAAATTCAAGAATGAACTAAGTTTTCTTTCTTTATTTCTTTTGAGTTTCAATCATGACATGGATAGTAATAAATAAATTATAAAAATATTCCGTTAAAATAAAAGCAATATACTTAACAATTTCCAGGTGCTTATATTCATTTCCATTTAAATATTCAGAAAACAATCATAACTTTATATAATTAATTTACCCATTATTAAATTATATCATTATTATTTATGATGTAAAATTACATTTGTAATGAAGTGGAAAGAAAGGTAAAAGAAGTTCTAATTTTGAATTTATGCTAATTAACTATATTAATTATATACAGAGTTACAAGTTTTTGATTAATATTCCTCCTTCTGTGGATTTGTCATTTTTTTTCTGATTTTTAGAAATGATGTGATTCTAATGGAAGATAACAATTTTTAATTATCATATAATTAATTATAAACAAATAATTAAGATAGCAGAAAAATCATTCTGCAGCTGACTGAATAGTGTATGTAGTTTTAAATAATTTTCAGTTAATCATGATTAATTCCGGATGGTTTAGCCTTGCTAGCTAAATCGAAAATCTATCAAATTTTAACGGCTTTTTCATGCTTGAATACCATATAAGTTTGAATACCATATAAAAGATGAAAAATATTGAATTTTCTTAAATTGAAGAATGGGGATTTAATTTTCTGGACAAGTAAAGCATTAGATTAGATGACCTAGATTCATTTTTCGTTGTTTTTTTAATCATTCAATATTAATGAAATTTCTGTTTTGATTAAAATTTCAATTCAATTTTCCCAATTGGGAATATTGAACTCTCAATGTTTTAAGTTTCCATTTCTTATATGCAGTTGGATTCAACTATAATTTGATCAACAAATATGTATCAAACACTTGCTGCATAACTCATATAAGCGAGGTCGGGTCCTTGATATTGATACTCAGGAATCTATATTTTTTGCTTTGATATTATGAGCGATAGGAGTTTATAAATATCTTTAGATATACATACATCTGTGTGTGTAACATGTTCTCCTTTTAAAAGAGCTGAAAATCTAAAATGCGAATTTAAATTTTGTAGGTCAGTGGTCATCAATAAAATTTACAGATAGTATAATGATAGATAATATTAGATTCTATAAATAAAAGAATTAGAGCTGTAGTAAATGCGTTAAATATTAAACAACATATATCGAATATAAACATAATCCCTTTTTGTTTGATTATTTTAATTAATGCAGAAAATACAGAGACCAATTAAAACTATTCGCTTCACTTCAGTAATATAGAAAATGTATCGATTTTTATGAAAAGTAAAACACAATTTGTTGCCAAACTGGCATCAATTTCATCATGAAGATGGATTGTTTTAGACGATATCAATTCAGAATTCATTTAGAATTCCTGTAAATCTCTATTTCCAGCGGACAGATATACATTGCAAGCAAACGATATTACAGATTTGAGAAACTATAAATGCACGCTCATTACCTATTTATGTATACCTTGATTTATTGGTCAGTCCGCTATTATAGCTTTGAAATGCATTATACCATTATAATGTGGCATATAAGGAGCAAATCGCTTTTACTCTAAAGCGGTTTTGTAGATTAAGAGGCTATATTCGGAAATAGAACTTAATTGAAAATAATATTTAAAGAACAATTTTCATATGTGTATTAATTTCTATAGAGTTAAAATATATATACATGCTTTTTTAAACCAGTCCTGAAACATTTTTTAATTTGTTAAAGTCGGATATATGTTGGAAAAATCTGTAAAAAATTGAAGGACAAATAGAAAAAAAAAAATAGTGCAACTTCAGGGTATATTCAATAACTTGTTACGCTTTATTTTAATTTATTTTATTTGTTTCAGGTTCACGCTCATTTATGGCAATTCTGTTTAGTGAGAAATTTTGTTCATTCATTTTGTATCTTAACGTTCAGTTGAAGAACAGTTTCCGGTTTTCGAAACGTGGCACCCAATGGTAGTAAGGAGACATGTGTCCTAATCTGTGATAGTCAACTTGAAGGGGCACAAAATGCGCACGAAAAGAAAATGTTGACAAGAGTCTTTGTTTGAAGATATTTTCATTATTATTTATTTAATTTATTCTACCATTATCGCCATCTTTATTTAAATTTATTCGCTTTATTTGGTTCTACTATATGTCATGAAGTATCACCTCAAAATAATCATTTCGAATTTTGTCTCATTTATAAGAAAACGATAAATAAAATAAGTACAAAATATGTTTTAGAAAAAAATAACGGCAATTTAAGATACATAATCAAATGTATTTTGTTTCATTTTACTTAGTAATACACTCTTGAATCAAATAGTAGTGTCATTATATAATTATTGTCATATATATACATATCCTATATATCGACTCTAGTGCTTTATATAAGAACACATAATTCTATGATTTATTCACTTCAATTTCTGAAATGATTTAAGGATAAAGAAAAAGTCTTTTTTACATTACAATAAAACATTATCATTGTTATGCCATGAATTGAAGTCATATTTCTATAAAAGAAATCGTAATTTTAGAACAAATTCTTATATTACAATAAAAATAAAAAAAATAAAGCAAAATCTCTTAAAATTTGATAAACATTTTCGCAACTCACCGGTTTATTCTCTCAAATATTCAATCACTTGTTTAAACGATATTTTTTATATAATAATAAGAATAACCATGTATGTTCCATTAAGATGCTATTCTCTAAATATCATAATTTTTTCTCTTAATATTTTAATTTAGTACACTTTTCCATATCAAATAAAATGTAAAAAGTTGGGTGAAAAATATATAATTGCATTAGTACATGAATTTTTTTTATTCATTCTTTTAAGCTCTAAAACATATGTTAAGCTAAATTACAATTCATTTTAATGTTATAGAAATGTTTTATTAAATTCTCCTGATACTTTAAAATTCCGATATGATATCTTGCATAAAACAGAAGTACCTAAAATTTCTTGACAGAAAATGTTATTTTAATCATGCAGCGTATATCGGTTTCTTCTTAATTCAATTTCATGAATAAAGACATTTATTGCAACAGCCTAAAATTTATTTCTCATATTTTCATTCTCTTTCCAGTACCGATTACCAGGTATTCTTATCCTTTGCTCAGATTTCTGAGTATTTACCTGCTGTTTGTAATGAACATTATTGAATGTATTTTAGTTAGATTATTTCCTCTAATCGTGCCGCAACAGACACGCATTCCGTTAAAAGCTTTCATTTCTTCCCCAAACCACTTCTAACTCACATAGTATTTAACGGAAGAAAATATCAGAGTGTTCGAAAGTAATAAGTAAGTACGTTCTAAGTGATCGTGTTCTTATTTTTTCAATAAGAGGCTGGCAGTGTTCCAAATCTGTTATTTGAGAGTTCCATTCCGTAAGCCGAAAATATCATTATAAATGGGAAAAGGTGGACTTCATAGAAGTTATAAACTTGGGTTTGGTTATAATAGATTTCGAGATATATGATGTAAGTATTTGAAATTTTCAATGAGCATTACGAAACAAAATAATATATATATATATATATATATATATATATATATATTTGAAGGATTTTTTTATTGGAAAATGAGGTAACATTTATTTACATTTTGAATATTATTTAAATATCAACATTGCCACAGGAATTTCTAAACTATTCTCTTGGGAATTCTTATTAATCTTTTTATCAAGAAAAATTTATATCACAATGATATGTGAGCATCGAAAATTGTCTTTATTATATTTTAAATATAAATTTTGAATTGTGTTCTTGCTAATTTAAAAGTATATAACCATCTTTTTAAGTAATTATTCATTCTCAATATTGTCAAAAACTGTAATATATATTGCTTATGTGACATTGAAATGTACAATGAAAATTATTTGCTAGATACATTTAATACATTGTGCCACCTCAAATTGAAACAAATAAGGGATTTTGATAAAATAGCAGGCAGCCATATATATATATATATATATATATAAATAATGTATTATTTATATAACTAAATTTAAATTACCAGAAAAATAATCCTTGAATAATTGAACAAATTCAAAGCATCAGTTTAACAACCTTTGTTATTCAATATTAAATCATTTTGCAATACCTCAAAATATTATAAAATTTCTGAAATAGCATTTATAAAGAAAGGTTCTATGTTTATTAGTGATTGCAATTTTTTATAAGTTTAACAATCATAACATGAAGATAATTTAAATAAATCACCAAATATGAAAATTTCCGTAATGATCTACCCCAGTCTATAATGTGCAATCATAATTTTCCAAAAAAAGAAAATTAATTTAATTTTTAAAGTAAAGATTAAAATTACATTTTATTGAAAAATAATTTAGTTATTAAAATAAATAGTTATTAAATTACTTATTTCTTGAACAAAAATTTAAACTTTCATTTTCCAATCCAATAAATCTTTTACGAATTATATATAATTTTACAAAAATGATAAAATACACAATCTAATAAAAATTGACATTTTAAAAATAAAATACTGGTTATAAAAAATACTTGCTTAAAAACTGCATTTCGTATAAATTTGTATCAAAGTAAATTAATTAGTAAAGTAATATTTATTTAGACATTAAAAATACGTGAAGTCATTAAAAGTGCAAATATTCTTTATAAATTTCTTAATATAATTTAGATTATTAGAATGAACAATAGTTTATTAAACAATATGGATATTTGTGTACAAATTAATTAATGTAGAATTCCTTAAATACTAAAAGACGACATTTCAAAACAACAAACACAAACAAAGACTCCAATAAAAAATATAACGAAATTAATTAGGTTTCATACTATAATTATAATAAATTATTTTCTTTTCTCCCGTATACTTAATGCCATAGAATTATTTGTATTATTTTTAAACAAGAATTTTGATATCCCTTCTTTAAATGTAATGCAATGTCATTAGAATAAACACCTCATTTAAAATGTATTTATACATCTAAAAGCATTTGTTATTCTAGATTGAAATCAAATAAAATCAGCAGAATTAAAATTGATGAATTGATGAATAATTCTAGTAAAACGGAATAATTTAAGTGCTCTAAATATTCAGTCACCATGTATTTTAAAAACATATCTAATGTATTCTATTTCATAATTTATATATCATTATTAATGATTTCAACTTATTTAGGTAAAAAATAAGATTAAACGCTGCTTTTATTGTAATTGAATGGAATTCAAAGAATTAGCACTAATAATTTCTCAAAAATTGATCTTTCAATGCATATATTTGCAAATTCACTTTACGTAGTTGAACCAATGTGGAGAGTATGAATTGATAATATACTCTATCTGTTTAAATAATAGCAAATGAAATTAGAGAGAAATTTCTAAAACGTGATAAGGACTGAATAATAATTTAGTTATACATATTCATTTAGGAATTGCGATAATAAGAATATTAGGTATTAAATTATTGTGCTAAACGCTTTTACATGATGCAGAGCGTTTCCAGGAACAATTGGTAAATTGGAATGAATTTATATTTTTCAAAGATTTCGGATAAAACTGCATTTAAAGAAGTTTTTCCGAAATATAAATGAAACAAAACCTGCATTATTGAGCAATAGAAAAAGAAATAATAGCCAATATTTGTCAATGCCGACTCGCATTTGTCCACAATGAATTCCGTAGGACATTTTAAATAATATTTTTTATTTATACTATTGTTTGTTACATAAAAATGCCGTTTTGATAAGTACGGAACATTTAGTTCGGAAGAATTAACTATGCTATATAACTCGTATCTTATTATTCAATTCATACTTATTTGCAAATTTCGAATTTTTCAGACTTCTGTCAATTTTAAAGCAAAGGATTACCATTGTAGATGATAATGGGCGAATCTGGCAAACGATTTAACACTTATTAATGAAAAATATCTTTCTAGGAAATCTTATAGGATAAGTGTGCATATGTATTAAGAATATATTTTAATATGAAGTAAAACCGAATAATAACGTAAAGAAGTAAGAAACGAAAAACATTATTGCTGAGATGGTTTAACTGGTGATAATTAGATGTACTTACATGTGCATATACTAATTATATAACCAAGTTTTTCGCTTATTAATAAATTTAATAATGCAGCTGATATAATATTATATTTTAATAAAAAATTATTTAAGAGATTTTAATAAAATGAAAAAAATAAAGCACAACTTATAGTTAACATTTTTAACAACATAAAGCAGTATGTTCTAGAGGGATATAAACTTAATTCAATTCTTAATTAAATTAAAAAATAATAATCGGCTAATTTTGTTTGGTTGCTGATCGATGCTAAATATAATACTTATATGCATATATTTAAGTACATGCATGTGTAGATTCAGAGCATATCAGATGCAAGAAGTATACGGCGTCCATAATATAAATTTGTGATTTCTCTTTCGATCAATCAGCTATCTCTTCCTCATAATTCCCTGCAATTTTATTGAAATTCTCTACAATTCTGCAACAATACCTTCGAATTGTACGCCATTGAACACTAATCACTTTTGCCGATTTTAAGTATTCTTTAGCGCTAAATAGGAAAGACGGGTAGAATGGGTTTTGATATCAATTTACAGTCGAAACTAAAACGATCAGGCTTTCTTCTTCTTGGCCGCTTTTGGTATTATGAACACTTGTTTTCATTGTTTGGTTACTCAAAGAATGAGGTTTTTCTCCAACAGTTTCGTATTAAAGTTACTTTCTCTCCAATACCGATGCGCACGTCTTTTTTAGCACCTACTGCAATTGGATGTGGAAACTCGCTATTCAGTTGAAAATAAGATTCTGGAATTAACTTCATCGGTATTATCACTTAATATACATTATGATACGGTAATCTGATATTTATTTGGATAGAAAATAAAATAAAATAAAATAAACTATTTTTCTTTATTCAACTTGGTGGTTACCTTCAGGCCTACGTCGGACCGCGGTGACCTGGTGGTAAGGTCTCGGCTTCGGAACCGGAGGATTTTAGGTTCGTGACTTAAGGTATATATATATATATATATATATATATATATATATATGAAGAATTAACTCTGCTTAAAGACATAAAGATAAATATATGTTTTAGATTCTTTATATAAAAAATTCTAAATAAGTTTCATTCTTTCTTATTTCATTGTCTTTAATATTTATTAATAATTTATGCGGTTCTTATTATGCTAACGTTCTAAATTTAATAGAGAATCTGATTCTTAATTTAAAAAAAAGAATGTGAAAAGCTCTGGCTGCTAAAAACGAAATCAGAATTCTAGAAGAAATAAAGAGTAAAATATGATCAAAGAAAATCTATGAAGACCACTGATAATGATAGCAGCGTACTTGGCAACAGAAGCCCGTTTTGCAAGTGAATTGCAACATGAATAAAAACATGAGAAAATCTCGTTTTAGGACCGTCAGTGCGTGTTTCTATGCAGCTGCTTGCAGGAGGAAGCAACATCGTGGAACTTTTTTTTTTTAAATTCTTTTTCCAAAAGAACAATCTGCACTTTTATCGCTAATGTTGCGGTGAAAATAGGGTTTATTTTATTATATTAACACGCAGTTTCTTTTCATGATATGATTTAAGAATTTTAAAGAAATCGTGCTATGTTTTCCTTTGATTCTTTTTCAGAATTCCTATTTTGAATCATAGAAACATGTACAAAATTATTACAATTCTTGTTGTACAAATAATAATCCACTAATAAATGTTTTTTATTTCAAATGAATAATACGAATATTGAATAAAATCTCTTTATTCCATACAAATATTGATTGATATCTAAAATTTTTATTATTTAATCTCCATTTCCTTATACATTCGTAAATTAGAAATTCAAAGGTTTTAATATTTTCTTTTAATTGGCTTATAATTATTACTAGATAATGATATTAAATATTTGTAAGTAAATTGATCTGAAATCATTATTTTTTATTTATTATTAATTATTTATTTATTGAGGATTATTTAGATAGAATAAAAATTTATTCTATCCAAAAAAATTATTAAAATTTTATAATAAACTATAAAATTAAATAATTATTAAAAATTTTTTAAACTATAATAAATTATTACAGTTTTATTATAAACTATAAGATTATTAACACTTTATTATAAACTATATTGAACTAACGTAACTCCAGTAGTTCAATATAGTTTTTTGTTTCCAAACAGTTATGCTAAATTGCATCCCAAACTCAAATTTAGTTAGATACTCTACTGTAAATTTAGATTTTGGACAACTTTAAAATAATATTATTAAAATATTTTCTTCCTGAATAACATAGAAGATTTTGCAGTTTTGTAATCTTTGGAAGACAAACAAAACAATTTAAAAAACATCATTGTATTTTCATCCGTCTATTTTATCAAGGTAATATTCATAAGTTGTAATGAAGCATAAAGTGTGGATAGAGATAAACATAGTAGAAAAATCGTTCGAAACACGCTACATATCAAAATTAAAAATTTGGAATTTAATTGCATTTGAGGTAATAGTTATATGACACAAAGAGAATTTTCAAATTTATAATACTTTTTAACTTGGAAGTCATTTGGCATTTTAACGTTTCCTTTCAGGAAGAAAATTTAACAATTCCCTGAAATCCTAAAAAATCAAATTTTTTTAGACTTTAAGTTAAAAAAAAGGAACCTTTTTTTTCGCTAATAGTTATAGTGTACATTTTTATAGGTATAAATGGATGCTTAATCTATGCTGGGATGAAATTTCATAGATATAGATATAGATATGAACTCATATAGAAATTAAAAATTTTATATAAATATATATAAACAAAATATACAATAATTAACCATATGTTAAAGGCCACATTGGAGTTAATAAAAAGAATCATGCATCATAGAAAGTGGAGTAAATGGTCAAAATAAAGTTTCATAACTAAAACAAATTTTGAACAGAAAACCAAACAAAAGAAAAAAATCTGATATATAAATCTAAAGACAAAAAAATTATTTATAAAGAGAGGGGCAAAATTAGAATTTAAATATATTCGAACAACAGAGAAAAAAATTTAAAATTAAATTATACAAAATATATACTGTCAATATATGTGTGAAAAATATCAGAAGGGATCTTATACTTTGGGCAAAAAAAAATAAAGAAAGGAAAAGATATGATAAAATATTTCTTAGTAAAATATTAAAGAGTGAATGACATGCATAAGTAAATTTATTACAAATTACTAAATTTTGACAAGCTGTACATCACTATCAAAGCAGCGAAAAGATCAGTACTTGAGAACTTAAAAAAAATATGCCAATTAATTTTAATACCTCTAGTTGTTTTTTTAAATAAATAATTAAAATATGAATTCAAACATTTATTTCTGTATTTTAGTATTATATTTATACAAATGCTCGTTTCAAATATATTAAATACGCTTTTTTGTGTGTTCAAGCTATCGTTGCTTTATAATTAAAAATAAAATTTCAATTTTTTACTTTGTATTTTTATTTTTTATATTTTTGAAATGTTAGAAATGAAATCACTATATTAAGTACAACAACGTTTAAATCCAATTTAATTTTATTATTAATATTACTTTTACATAATAATTCTTATATAAACATTTTATCATTATATTTTATTTTCTTAGCATATAAACCTCAAATGAATACACCAGATTGGATGAAATTGTAAAATATAATGCCATTTAATGGATTCTGAGTAATCTGAAAAATGACTGAGAAAAAAGTAACTGAAGAAATCAATATTCATTTCCCGAAGGAAGAAAATGACCTGAGGTAACATATTACAGTAAGAAAACAACTGATTAAATGGAAATAAAAATTATCTTAATTAGGTTTTGTTTTTGTTGTCTAGATAGATTTGTATCTAAATTTGCAGGTTTTGATTATCATACAAAAGGTAATATCAGTGCTAAATCATTAATGGGACACTTAATTGCCCAAGACAAATAATTAAGTGAACATTGTTTCTATTTTCTTTAACTTATGCATTTTTTCGATTTAGTATTTTTCTTCATATTAGATAATTACCAATGCATTTACCGCTATTTTATACAGACATAATTCATTTGTCTACGAATTCATCGGTTTTCTAAGATAAAAAATTTTTAGTAATTATAATATGTATAGCTAAGCACAGTCATGCAACATTTCATGAGATATTCCATTTCGTGATTTTATATTTGAAGTTATTATTATAAAGTAAATGAGATTCATTTCATCTAAGCATTTAGCAATATTGATTTTTTTTTACTGTAAAAATACCGTTTTAGCTAAGCTAATAAAAATTCAGAAGTTTCGCATCAGGTTATGAATTATTAAAATTTGCTATCATGTTTAGTTGAAATTCAATAATATTTTAGATTTTTTTTTATTTTGCTAGTTATAATGTTAAATTCAACGATATGAATTTCGTGTTTGTATCTTATAAATTCCTTTTGTTATACGTTTGAATTTTCTTGTTAATTAATTTTTTTTATTATTTATGTTTCTCCTGTTTTGGAAGCCTACAGCATTTGCTGTCCAGAAATCATAATTACGTAACAGAATTATATTCTTTTATTAAATTAAATTATATGGACACAATTCTGGCAGCATTCATAATCTTTTTACTAATTATGACAAATTGTTCTATTTTCTGAAAACTGTGATACTAGTTCCAGTAAGCTAGAGTGAGCAGCATACTTTAATGAGGGTTTAAGGTTTCATTTGAAGGTCAAGGTCATAATTACGTAATATAATTATATTCCTTTATTAAATTAAAAGCATATGAACACAATACATGGACCATTCATCATTTTTTTTGTCAATTATGACAAATTGTTCTATTATCTGAAAATTGTGATACTAGTTCTTGTAAGCTATAGTGAGTAGTATTCTTCAATGAGAGGTTAAGGCTTCTTCTTTTGATGCATTTATGGCTATTGATCAATACAATATACTTAAAAAAGTATGAAGTTTTTTAGCAGTTTGGTTTTATTTCAACCATTTCTAAATTTTAAAAAGCTTGCCGTTTAAAATAACTACAAATTGTTTTACAGAAAAGTTGATTGTCAGTTATTCCTATTATTTCTTTCTAGAAGAAAATCTATTCATACGATCTATTATCTATTCATACGATTTTGCTTTATTTTAAGAGGACATACTAAACTCTTTAGTACGCTTGTGGAATGAATAGCACGTAGTGATGGGAGAATGCTTAAAAGTGGCAAGAAAAATAATGATAAATATTTCTTAATGAAATTAATGTATCAAACTTAAAATATTTCTACATTATTTCTCGAATTTTTTAAAATCATTTAATTGTTTTGAGTAATGCGTAACATTTTTACCTTGGCTAGATTTAAGTAAACATTTGTAATTCACCAGCATATACAAGTATACAAATATTTTTTAACTTCAGACTGATGAAAATTTGAAACTCCAAAAGATAACTTGATCAGGAATTCCTAATAGAATTTGGAATAAGAATAGCATGATCTGGATGATAATTTCTATTTAATTTCTATTATTTTGGTAATTACATACTTTCCTCAATAAAAATCATCATCATTTTTATTTAGTTTACTATATAATCTGAAATAATAAAGTCATAATTTAAGTGAAAACTTCGTTAAATATTTCAGCATAAATTATTTTTGAGTCACAATATATTCATGAATTTACAATATATGGAATTAAAAAAACTCCAGAAATAAAAAAAGAACGACCAAATGCTGCCTGTACTTAAAAAAATCAAACTTAATTTAGATGGGTCCCCCACAATTTAATAATATATAAAAAATACAAAAAATATATTCATAATAGAATGTTTTAAAGAATAAAGAAATATAAGTTTAAATATAATTTCAATTTTATCAGGTCTTCTTAAATTCCTTTTATATTGGAGAGAACGAATTTTTTTATGTTATCTGACATTCAAAAGAATGCATTGGATGCAATTTAATATGATAAATCAGAACATTTCTTTAAGTTGCAACAAACTTACAAATTTTTAGGAATCTGTACAGCTCATATAAAAAAACGTACCTTACTTAAATATTAAATCAATTTCAAAGATGTTCTTTTCAAGTAGCATCGAGTTTATAAAGCATAAAATAAATAAATTCAGATTAAATTCGATAGAATGCTACAGCAACATGGAAAAAATGCTATTAAATGAATTTATTCAGTTTTTAGGAGAAAATTCTTGAATTTCATTTAACACAATATGCAAAAGATAAAATAAAACAAAGTACCGGCATTGAAATATGAGATTTTTTTTTCTAAAAAGGCTTTTTAAGGTAAAAGAATGCTTTTTTTAATCCATTTAATATTTTTGGAAGCTTAAATTGCTGATGAATCAATCAAAGCCAGGAGTTTGGGTTTTGGGTTTTCATTAAAAGTTTAATCTCTTCGACAAAATTATTTTCAATTAAAATAATATAGATCGAAACATAAGTTCCTAACTTTACATAATTTTTATATTAAGATTAAAGGAAATAGGTTACTTCTATCAATAAGTTTAAATTCTTTAAATTTGCATTGAATTAATATTGGAATTTCAGAGATTTTAAGCAATGTACAGAAGTGAGATGTGAAATGATATATTCACGAATCATTATAAATAAGCTCTAAATTTATTCTTACTAATAATCAAATAATTTAGTTATACCCTTTATATGAATCATAAATTTTTATAATATGCTTTTAAGGTGCCGTTACAAAGGATTTGACTTTACTACTAAATTTTTTATTTAAAATCTTCTCTCAGTTCTTAGCTTGTATTCATTTTCTTTCAGTCAATTCCTTGTTTCTAAGAGCAGATGGCATTGAAAAATACGCTTCCTGTGCAGTATGATTTAGAAAAATGGACAAATCCATATAGCGCGGGGATTTTATTTTATCAGTATCATATGAATAAAAAAGATGAAAATACAAGGAAATTGAAAATTTCACCAAGTGAAAAATTATATATATATATTTTTTTCTTTCTAATCGGTTAGTAATGCAGAGTTGCGTTAAGATTCATGGCATATGTTTTTCAAAACAATTGTATTTAATCTGCAGGTATCGTATCTAAAGAAATAAAAAAAAAACTTTCTTTTACACATAGCGCAGACTTGATGATTGCCAAATTAGTATCAATTAGCCATTGCTATTAATTAGTTCCATTTTATATATCGCATTAGAAAATGAAATAAACATCTAGATAAACAGGAAAAATGAATACATTAATTATTTTCTCTTTTTAACAAAACGGACTATAGTCGAATGTCATAATAATAGTGTCACGTAGGTACTTCAGTGTGAAACGCAATGACACACAGAAGAAGTAGCGCTAAACCAACTTATTAACTCAACTCTCAACTCAGAACACAGTGACTGACAGATCTACTTTTATACTAGCAGGGAAAGTTCCTGAATACTTTTCTGGAGACAGTAATCAAAGTCCAGAACACTTATCTGGTAAACTAAATAAAGGTTCAAAATCTTCTGGAACATGAAATAAAGGAAAACATAAAATCAAGGAATTAAATATCTACACAAACTGTGAAGCTCATTGACTCTAGCGGAATTCGAACATCCGATCTCTTGATTATGAGACCAGTGCTATGGCCATTCGGCCATGGAGAGTCGACTGCCTCTATTCAATGCGGCAATAGTTATTCAAAATAAAATCAACTAATCATAATGACACTTCTGATTAAACATTGATGACACTTTTGCAAGTTTAAACATAAATTAAATAAGAGCTTCGAAATTAACTATTTTTAAAAATTAAGAAAATACATTCCTCTGAAAAAAAATCGAGCCTGATTGAATTGAATCTCGGTTTCTTGCCAATGATAAAATTCAGAACTGGATTAAATGTATCTTTTTTCATGAGTTTCAAAAAACTTAAACATGACATTAAATGGATAGTTTTTACGTTTAACAAATTAATCAGAAGAGATTCAGTAATACCAGGATTCTTCTGATATATATTAAAAGTTTTGATTGTTTTAAAAATGACAGCTAGAATTTTTGAAATGCTATAATTCGGCTCGGCAAAAATATTGATGTTTTTTATCTAATATTACTGCTGGTAGGACTTGAGCGGTAATTGTAATAATTGTTCAATTATAATAATTTAACTGTAAAGATTTAAACAAATAATATCATCTTTTTACGTATTAAAAACTCGCAATAACTCCCATTTCTAATAGAGATAAAGATATTTTGAGCAATTTTCAAATAAATTGTTTTATTCAAGTATTTGGATATTCAAGCCTAGTTCTTTGAATGTACTAATAATCCATGTTCTTTCATTAGTAAAATTATATGATATATTTAAACATGATCGATTGCTGCCTTCTGTAGGAATTACAGAAAGGCGTAAGAGCCTACCATTAGATTTGCTGTAATGATAACAATTGAAGAAAAAATTCAAAAGCTGGAATTCCCTTGTTCTATAGAATCAAGAATATATTCTGAATACACAAATATAAGAAAAGGAAAGAGTAATCACACGATAAAGAACAATATAAAAAATAATAAAACTATACAGAGCAAGCAGAACTGTCACAAAGAAATCTTTATGGAATTTGCAATATTACACAGGCAGAAACACTATTTATGCCTTTCCTTCAAAGGTTGAAAAATCAGTGAAGGAACTGTAGAACTTTTCTTCTGCTTTCTTGCCATACGGATTGGGAGAGAACAATTCCTATCACACATCTTCGACTGTCATTTCATGGGTTCGAGGAACTTTCATTTAAATTCCTTTTGCTATTATAGTTCCTACGAATCATGAATATTGAGCATCTTGGTATATTTCGAGAATTTTCCCATCATATCACTGCTTTGTTCAGTATACGGGAAAACATAATAGAGAATTCATTAACTGTACATGTTGAGTAACTCTTTATGCTAGTAAATTCTATGTCTTGTTTTACAACAACTTTTAAGGCCATGGGGTCAAAAACTCTTTATTACTAATCTTATATCATTACAATCTGTTAAGAAAAAAAAACAGGGAAAACATTCCACTTGTATTTTACAAATATCTCTTGTAAAAATCATTTTGAAATGCCAAGTTCTTTGTAAATGTTCGAAAAATTAATCATTTTATCTGAGAATATAATATACTTTCACCAGAGAAAATATTTTGAGAAATTTTAACTTGAGTTTAATTTTATAATTTTTTTCACTTATTTATCGTAATTTTTTAATCAATCCTCATGAAATATTTCTATTTTCATTTCCGTACTTTATTTCTATTTTTTTCTAAAAAATTAATGAATAAATATTTTATCTGTTTATGGAAGACTAACATACATGTATTTAACTTTTACAAATTAGTTTCATCTATACTGTATTAAAAGAGAAAAATTAGTAACACTAAGCCTTTTTAGAGCACAAGAAATTACTTTAAATATTTAATTTGTATTGATTTATTTATTAATTTTTTGTATCTCTTTATAGCGCTTATTTATTTTCCCATTTCGAAAGATAACTTTTTGCATTAGGGTTTTTATTTATTTCTTGACAAATGTTTCACTCAGTACTGTTTTTAAATATTTTTATGCTATTGTGCTTCCTTTGTTTTCGCATTTGCTCTTTAAATAAATAAATTAAAAAAAAAGACTTGAAGAAGCACAGAATCATAATCACTTTTTAAATCATTGAATTGAATTTCTTTATAAAACTTCTTAAAACATTTTTTTTCCTTTATCCCAAATTACTGCAGAATGGGCAACAATTTATTCCTTAATAATAATAAAATACATATTTCATTTGTTCCCTGTCATAAGAAGAGGATATTGCTTCGACACTATGTAGCAATATCCTCTGTGTTCCTGTGGACTATCCGTCTGATAGTCAACAGGAACATATTTGTAATATTTCCATTATTCATTTTCCTTTCCTCGTTTCTGCGAAATTCCGTATTATTAAGAATGCAGCAAACAGTATTTATAAAAAATAGTGAGAGAGATAAACGAAATTAAATTCTTAGGATGGTAATAAATAACAAAACATTTTTGAGAAATAAAAGAAAATTTTAACTAGAAATAAAAAAAAAGTTAAGAATGAATTTCGGAAAAAATTATTTCCTTAATAGAAAAAAGTAATGTCTATGTAAGTATAGGATTGTTGAAATATTTAAAATTATATTTTTGTTACTTGTTGTTAAGTAAGGATTGGAATTCCCTATAATTAATATTCTAAATATTAAACAATAATTCTGTATAAATTTTGTAGAAAATAATTTTCATAACATTTATAAAATATGAAAAATTTCTGGCTCAAAATATTTACTACATATCAAAAGAATGCCAATGGAGTCAATATTCATTCTATGTTCCAAGTTTGTCAAAGAAAAACAGATCCTAAGACTGGCTATCAAGGTCATTAATATAAATTGGCCTCCAGATTTTCACCAACTTATTTCCACCAAAAGTGCTTTTGAAAATTTCTGTAAATTTATTGTTGACATATGTAATTCTTCATGACTGTTAATTTTTTTTTTCATTTTCTTTGTGTAATGTGTTGCATACCTACTTCTGTAATCCCCGTGTGATACTTTGTGGCGCACGGGGTTTTTATAAATGTTTCAATAAAAAATATGGAATCTATAGAGCTTTTCTTAATTTAGAACAAATGCTCGGTTTATTTCAACACATTCTTTTTGATAGAAAGGATTTATATTGCTTTGTATCACTTTTAAATGAAAGATAAATATCATTGTAACTTGAAATTAAAAATATCATAGGTCTAAATAAGAAAATAATCGATAAATCCATGAAATTTAACGAAATATTTGCAACGGGGTCATTTGAAAATTGTTTGAATTTCTTTCCATGCAAATAAAAATATTATCTAACAATTTTTTTCATGTTTAAAGTTTAATATAAGTATTTTAATATCGATTGTAAGAGATAAAAATATGAATCAACTAAAATATTGATTTCAAAATACAGACATACACGAAATATAACGCCAAGAAAGTTTTAAGTTAAAGATTAATTTTTCTAATGAAATGTGAAATATATATTAAAATAGACACGGTAAATTTGGTTCTACTTACACAATAATCTTTTTCCTTCAATAGCTTTGGTATCATTTAAAAATTGAAAACTTTGGAACTAAAATTTTAAGCATTAACTTTCTGGGATTTTCTTTTAAAAATGTATTTAATTCTAATCAATTTTTTTCTTATAAAAATAGTTTATAATAATTGAAGAATTCAAGAAATCTATTTCTTCATATCCATCAATGCATTAATATATCATAAATTAAGCAAAAAATGGTTATCCGACTATAATTGGAACAAAATATAGAGAAAAGGAAACTAAGAAAAATCAAATAAAGCCTTAGTTGTTTACTAATACTGATTGGAATGTTAAAGATATTAATGATTTTTTTAAAATTTTTTAAAAAGAACTATTTATAATAAGATAGCTATTAACTTAAAAAGTAACTTCTAACCTTCCAAAGATAAAGCTATAACTGGCCGTATAAATAACTTTAAAATTTTTAAAATTTAAATTTAAATATCAGTGAAATGCACATTATAATTTTTATTTATAGTACTTCGCTATACTGAATAAAAATTATGTATTGAGAACAAATAAGGCATATTAATCTTTATGAAAAGTTTAAATTTTTTTCTTTAAAAGTTAAATAGCTTTTCTTTATCTCATTATGATCATGTTTACGTAGAAAAATTAAGCTATGAGTTAACAACAGTAATATGTTAAGAAGGAACTTATTATATTTTCTTAGATTTCAGCAGGGTATTTTTTCAGTGTAAATATATGCTTTTAGAAATTTTGAAATTTTACTATTGTATAAATATATTATATTAATGTTACATTAAGATAATTTTTTTTGACATAAATTGTTTAATATGACTAATTGTTCGTTTACTGTAATATTCAAATGTCGATAAAAAATTTTGACAAAATTTCTAGCCATTTTGCTCTATTTTTCGAATAATAAAATTTAGTTAAATATGAAGTAGAAAAAAGTAACACTAGTTAAATCTGTAATAGAAAAACGTAAGCATTTAAGGACTGTTAAGAGAAAACAGTTTCAAATCACACTTTTCAAACCAATACTTTATAATCCTCATTAAGAATGGGATAAAATACCTATAAAATAACTTCATACAGTCAGTTTTCTTCAGCCGCTCAAAAACAAGTATATCCATACAACACAACATTTTGAAATAAAAAATTACATATTACCAAAAATAATTATAATCCAATGTAAAAATCAATGAAAACAGAATCTTCTAAGGTTTATAATATATTTCTTAATATGCTGATAAATATTTTTATACTTATTCTATATTTGATTTCTTTAAGTTCATTTTACTTTTTTTTCTAAAAGTAAAACATATTCGGTTAACCAAAGCCGAATAGCATTTTTATTACTTTCAGCAAAATAAATCAACGAATATTTGCCCTCAATAGAGAATTAATCGTATTACTCCCTCACTCGATGTCCAACATTTGACAGCAATTTATATAAGCATTGCTTTTATGGTAATTATAATTAAATTAACAAAACTAAATTTTTCAAGCAAGAAAAATATTTATTCTTATATGCCATTATAATTTTTAAATTAGGCTCTAGAATTAGGAGTGTAAAGGAAAAAAAAATGTTGAATTAAGCCCAAAGATAACCCACACGGACCACTGATCATGTTAGTAGCGACGTGGTTGACAATGGAGACAAGCTTAGAAAATGGGTTTTAGCATGAATAAAAGCCTGATAAATTCTTGTTCGTGTATTATCAGTACATATTACAAGAAAGCTACTTGTTATAAGAATAAATAGAGTAAAATTTTTTTGAATGAATTCCTTTATCATTTTTACGAAAAATAATGCTATAGATAGTAGTCTACATGAAACTAGCATACGTGTTATTATAATGGAAATTGATAGAAGTCTTTTGTGTAAAATTATTTTAATTCCTTATTTTATTTATCAATATGTTGGTTTTTGAAATGCCTTTGTACGCAAATTAAAAGTTCTATCTGTGATATTTTTCGAAAATATGCTTTACAAAAGTTCGGAATCTGCAGGGATTTTCGTGAAAAATATAATCCAAAAGAAATAACAAACAAAAAAAAAACATGTTAATAAAATATTTTTATTTAAATTTCCTTTTTGACACCAATACAATTTTACCTTTGAAATCGCTTTGAAGTTATTTCAAATTATGGACAAAATTTTGATTGATTACGAATTTATACCGCGAAGTTACAAAGAATATAAAGAACTTACTATGAAATGTGATCAAAAACCTTAAAGATTTCTTAAACTTACATTAATTTTGATTTAAATAACATTAAAATTATTATAATTTTGACAAAATATCATTGAGTAATATCCTTCGTATGTTGCATTTTATCATACTTTCTATTTATTATTGAAACTAATATTTATTTTCAAATGGACAAAAAATGAAGAAAACTGCACAAAGTTACTTTCTTATGCTTTTTATTCTACTAGCTAAAGCAACTTGTTTGCCTGATATTTTGGAAGTGATAACGTTTCAATGCAAAATTTCAAATGTGACAACTTCTTTATATTTTAAAAAACTCAAATATTATGAAATAAAACAGTAAAAACCAAAATAATCTTGATAATTTTAATGACTATGCTAATTGCATCTGGTCAAACATTGTGTGATACATTTTTTTAAAAAAGTTATCGAATTGTTCATACATGAGCTCTATATAAATGCGATAAATTATTATATTTTATAATTGCCAAAATAGATAGTAATTTTCAAGCAACAAGGTTTACTCATATCAATAATATGAAATTAAGTACCGATTTCTTTTTCTCTTGAAAATTACACAATATCTCATCATTTATGAAAAATTTGAATTGAAATAAATTTTATTCGTTGACATTTTACTCTTCGGAATTGGATTATTTACCTTGTAATTATTCAGTTTAAAGATATAAATTACTATAGTATAAAGAAAAGGCGATATTATTTAAGATATTGAGAATATTAGTTACATTATAAACTCACTTCAATAGGCATAAAAATGCGATATAAGGTCAATTATTATATTATCAAGGTCAATTAATTATCAAGGTCAATTTATTTCTATAATCAAACAAATAAATGAAGCAACTATCGAATGCATACTCGATAAATTGACTTGCTAGATTTTGAAAACACATTGTGTAAACGAGATTACTTACATTAATATGCATCAACATTATTGCGTTTCCAAGTATAGATTAAAAACAATAGAGTGAATAAATTCATTCTATAAATTTGAATTTCCTAATGTTTCAAAGAAACCATAATAAATTAGATTAATTTGTTTTCTCACTCAGATTTCTGGAATTCGTTTGGACACAAATACAGAATGAGTTCCAAAAAAGAACACTGTAGCTGCATCGATAATGTGATTCCAAAAATAAACTCCCTCTCGAACGAATACTTTTTCTTAATCAGTGCGATCCTTTTGGTTGCTTAATTCCCAGCTGAGTCATTCAAATGCCGAGAGTTGCGGTATTCGAAAGAATTTTACGCTTTCTGCTAGAATTATTTTAAAGTAAAAAATACATTAATTCGGAACATTAGTTTCTTATGTCACTGAAATTTTATATTTTGTGGAAGTAAAAATACTAGTAGTAAATAATAATTTAAAATACTGTGCCATTAATTTTGTAACAGTTTTTTAACTGTGGAGATTTTAAAAAACTGTTCAGAAGGGAATTGTGAAATGTTGATACTTTCGGGGTTCACTATAAGACATTTCTATTGTTCAGTGATTAAATATATATAGAAACAGTTATTGACCTTGTAACTACATATACACGTTGAGAGATAATATTTCATTTTCAATTTTCAAAATACTCAGCTGATTATAGGATATTATAGGTGATCGTGCATGCTTTTTATTCCTTTTAAAAGCAAATAGTGATCATTTTTCTCATTCTATATAAATAATAATTGTCCATTACTTATTATGTAGGTATGTAGCTATTGACCTTGCAAGAACATGTGTACATTGGAAAATAATATTTAATTTGAACCTTCAAAGTATTTAGCTAATTGTGTGATACTGTGTGTGATCACAAATGCTTTATACTTATTTTAAAAACACGTATTTGATTTTAGACACATATCATATTTATACTTACATATACAAAAAAGAATATATATAATACAATACGTGTTAATGTCTGTTATTTATAATGATTGATACATCATAGAAAATTTGACGATAATTATTTTTCAAATAATAATATTTTTAAGTAGAGAGCATTTTCTGCAATATAAATAATATTTACTTAAGATAAGGTATGTATCGATTTAGTTTCCCTTTTTATCATGTTTGTTCTTGAAGAAAAGGCATCCTCTGTGAATCATCTGTTTTTAAATTTTCTTTTTGGAATCATTCAGAATTTATTTATGTATTTTGGCAACTGTACTTGTCATATATTCTTGCTCGTGATTTGTTCTAATGTACAGGGCTACCAGAGAAAATCTCTCAAAAAGTAAAATAAAACGACAAAAAAATGGGTGAATACATATGCTTTATTCCAATTACAGAAGAAAGATATACATTCTAAATTAGGTTTTTAGTATTATTTATTCCCAAAGTTTGATTCTTGCATTAAAGTTCCTTATTGGGGTAGTGATTCGAGGTCATTTTTAATTCTTCATATTATTTTTGTTCATTTCAGTTCACTTTCCTTTTTTGTTAAATTAAATAAATTTATATTATTAGGAAATTCAACTTTTATTAAATTCTTTAGGACTTCTACTGAGTGGAGACAGTGTTTTTGAAAACAATGACTCACGTGTTATGCCACATTGGACAGATGGATGTTGGCGAAACGACTGAAAGCAGACACCCTAGTATAATTACCGGAAGGGTCCATGTTGGAGGAGGGAGCATTATGGTCTGGGGAAAATTTTCATAGTATTATCTGGGTGCATTCATCATTATGGAAGGCACGATGGATCAACACAAGTATGCATCTACACTTGTGGACCATGTTCTCCCCTACATGTGAATTGTTTTTCCTCAGGAAGATGACATCAACCAGCAGGACAATACGACGTGTCATAAAACTCGCAGCGTACGTGCGTGGTTCGAAGAGCCCCAAAATGAGTTTATCGTACTACCTTGGTCAGAAAATTCCCCGGACTTGAACCCAATCGAGAATCTGTGGGATTACCTCGATTACCTCACCTGCATAACCTAGCGAAACAACTAGCCAAGGCATTGGAGTTGGCTTGGCTCAACATCCCAGTGAACACCTTCAGAAACCTAATTGATTCTCGTCCTGCTCGTCTCGTAACTGCCCGTTCTGCGAAAGGTAGTTATTCTGGATTTCGACAGGTAGTCGCATTAATGTGACTGGGTCATTTATAATTTAGTATTTATCTTTAAATATATCGATTTAAAGACGAAATAATTTTACACACATGCAACAAGCTTATTAACAGTACAGTAAGTTTTTATTCACATGTGTTAGGGTTTTTTGTTTACAATTTACTATACATTTTTCTGTTCACTTTACTCTTTGGTTAAATTAAATAAATTCATGTTATTAGGAAATTCATCTTCACATTCATCTTCATTTGTCTGTTTGAAAGATGACATTTTTATCGATGAATGTATCTCTTTTTCGGAATAATCAACTCATTTAATTTCGCTTTTCTTCTTACTTTTTTCTCTTCGAATTCTTTTTCATGTTTTCATAAATTCAAAATATTTTTTTATTTCATTCCATTTTCACTTATTCCCAGCTAGAGAGTCATTCCTCTTAACCATAAATCGTAGTCACCGCCAAAAAGTAGCATAGTCGTTATCTCTTTATAAACAATGAACATAATTATATGCAATTTACTTTCCAAGATTAAACGCCAAAATATCTCTCCTTTCTACTTCTTGTCACAAACAGGTGATAGACTTGCTTTGTGCTTCTTTCATCTATTAAGCAGCAGAAATACTTTTATAGGCGTAACGGTTTCTGTCATCTAATCCTCTGCTTTATTAGGAATTACTGAGAATATCATAATTTGCATATTTAGAGATAAATGGCATCTGCAAATTAGGTTATTGTATCAAAAAACACGAATAATAATAATCGTATATATATATATATATATATATATATATATATATGTCTAGACACATTAAATAATGTTATTTCTCGACATTATTATTATATTACTCCACATATAAACAGGGTGTTTTAAATGCTTCTGTTATCTTATTAAGAACATTTAATCTGTTTCTCACAGTACTGATATAAAGTAAATGAGGACCTCAAGTAGAATTATGGATAAGACAGTTAGGTTAATTATATAAGCATATTAAATCACTGAACTATTAATAACCTCATTTATTTATATTATGAATTTTCTTTACTATTAAAATATTTAAGCAACTTCATTATGATAACAAATAAATTAAGCTGAGGCATCGCGTACAAAAACATAATAAATATAGGAAATCCTGATATTTGGAGAATTTCGATGTTGTATAATTTTCCCAATCACAAACAGCATTGTGAATTGTGTATAATGTCAAGCTGACAGGATTGCAGAAAATACCGAAAATGTATATATATAAATGGGTAAAATGTCACAACAATTCTCAATCTTGTTGGAAGTCTTGTAGAAGTCTTTCAAAAAAGATTTTCAGTAATAATTCAACAAAATTATTTTTTTCTTTCAAAATTGCCTTTATATTGCATGAACTTTAAAATAATAATTAGAAAGTATTCAAATTTAATTTTTTTCCATAGAAGCTTCTTTTTCTTATTTTTAAGGCATGAAATTCAGTTTATTAAAATAATATTTACACATGAAAGTCACCTTTAAAGTAATGTATAGAAGGATTGCTTTATCTACTTTGGATTTTATAATTAG
The DNA here is from genome assembly GCA_026543865.1 of Argiope aurantia. Classification (NCBI taxonomy): domain Eukaryota; kingdom Metazoa; phylum Arthropoda; class Arachnida; order Araneae; family Araneidae; genus Argiope; species Argiope aurantia. The sequence continues at coordinate 1,314,319 of JAPMOR010070632.1, forward strand.
AAAGAAATTCTGGAAATAATTGGAGTAAACCTTGATTGCCAATGGAAATCGATACATTGACCATTACAGCGAAGCATAACAAGGACAAAACAGTTCCTCAGTTCATTGTATTCTGCATGCAGCTACAGGAAATCGAGCTGAAAACTGTAGACTTTCTTCGGTGAATGTTAACCCTCACGTAGTTACTATTTCAGTGAGTGTTCACCGGATACGAATGTAGATACTCACTGCTGATTGTTGACATTCTCTTAATTTAGACTTTGGATTGCATCATATGTCATGTAAAGAAAATTTTTAAAAAATCTCCTAAAAGTTGAATCAAATAGATAAGGAAGACAACAGATATAAGAGGCTTAAAGACTTTGCTTTTGTTGAAAAGGAAAAATTTCAAGTTTATTTTATTGTAGAATTGACATCCAAAATACGCGATCCCTTAAATGATTTCATGGAGCTAACCCATATAATTTTACTCTACAAAATAACCATATAATCATTTATATTAGCCTTCTTAATCAGCCTAATATAGTTAAACATAGAAATAAATAATTATAAATAGTTACTGGAAACCAAAATTTTTGGATATAGTTGGAGAAAAAAAATAATAAGATAGTATGACATTGAATTGAAATGGGATTGAAATTTGCATACTCTTATATTCTTAATACAATTTCACTTGAACTAGACAAATTTGATTCATTGAATGATTAATAGAAACTTTCAGATGCGTATCTTAGTTAGAATTTGTTCTTTTGATAATTTATAAACAAAAGAAATTTAATTAATATATGTTTATCAATACAGAATACAAGCTCCATTATTTTATTTGATAGGTTTCAATCTATCTAAAATTTTGTCGATTTTATTTTTTAAAAAATGACTGAGTTTTCCTTGAGAAAGACCATGAGATACTTTTATACATTCTCCCATTATTATAAAAATTTTTTCAAGCAAACTAGTCTTCAAAGTTAGATGACCAGATGTAGGTAATAATTAGAAGGCGCAAGATCGTGGAACTATTATTTCCTACTTCAACTCCAGCAGTTTTCTCAGCATTTGTTGTGTAACATGTGATTTGACATTGTCCTGGATGATGATTAATATTTCTTTCTTTCTTTTTTTTCAAATGATTAATAAATTTCTTCTGAGTTGATGGCAGAAATTTTCTGAATTGATCATTTCGCCAAGTTGAAAAGCTCGGATTGAATAATTTTGTAGGAGCCCCTCTAAACAATTAACAGTTTTAAAAGTCACAACCTAGCTTTTGCAGCAGACTTTGCACATTCATTTGCATTATTCAATGTTTTTTTTCTGCTGAAAATTGTTATGTACTATCTATTTATTATCGTCTGATACCATATTATCAAAAAGAGTTCTCTTTATTGCAATGTGCAATCAGAGAAATAGATAATTCGAGGGAGTGCTATATTCAGATATCAAACTTGGAAACATATTCGAGTTTATTGTAAATGGCGTATCTCGATCGAATGATTAATTTTCAATTTCTGCCCAAATTCTTCATTTGCTTTTCTAATGTTTTCTTGCATTAAAGCACTCTTAATAGAATCATCATCTTTTTAAGGCCATCATGGTTGATCTTTCAGCATAAAATCACCATTCCGAAATCCGCCAAACGATTTTCTCACAGTCTGCAAATCTAGAGAATTATCCAAAACTTTTCTGTACAGTTCAAATATGTATGCGTTGCCGAAATTTATTTAGAATTATATTTCAAAATTTATCCTTTTCATTTTATATTTTAAAAATTTCGTACACTAAAATTGATCAATTCTCTCATTATTCAATGCTATAGCGACCAAAAATGTGTTTTTTTATATTTACAGTGCAAGAAATACAGTCAATCAAACATGAGCCTTTCTTTATAAAATATCCAATGACGGCATCTAAAAAAATTGATCATTAACTTTTGAAATGATAGGACAGAAAATTAAATACAAAATTAACAATTAATATGAATAATAATATGAACTAAAATAATTAATATGATATTAAATGAGAACACATTTGAATAAAAACATTTTGAAACGACACATTGTCATACTTGAAGCATGCTAATAACATGTTCACTGTGTTGAAATTACCTATCATGCTACACAAAATAGTCTTCAACTTAATTTTTCTTTCTCTAAATACAAAATTCTTAATAAAAATTTAAAAAAAAACAAATCTTGACATAGTGATAGTTTTAAATTCTTCAGTAAAGCCATTAAATATCCATGGATAAATCAGGAAGCAACATAAATATCTTCGAAAGAAAAATGGTGATCTTATATATGACATATGTTAAGTCCAGTGAATAGTATAAATTACATAAGCGTTAGATTATTTGCAAGCTGTAGCAGTGTAAGTGAATCTCACTTTGGGGAGAAAATGTAGGATAGTAAATAAGTAGTTACGACATCTTAGAGGCTAAACGTTCCAAGTTTCTCTTCTCCTTATTGCTTCAAGAACATATTTCATTTCAAAAGAATGCTGAGCTGAAAGATCTGAAAATTGCCTTAGGGAGAAAATGATAAAATTTAAACAATTACAGACGTGCACTTGCCGTGGTCTAAAAATCAGACTTGATTTATTTTGAAGCTACAAAGAAAGCTGTTTGGTCCATTCTAAACTCTATTTCAATTCTTTAAGAGAAAATTAAACTCACAAGAAAGGAAACAAAAATGTATGCAGCCTTTTAGGTAAGTTTCTTGATGTAGTATAAAAAGCATAATTAGGAATTGCCGTTACTTCATTTTTTAGAACATTATAAAACATAATTCTCTTACGGACATGCTTTTAAATACATGCAGCAAGAAAATTATTTTCACTTAATTTGAAATTTCCTGAGGAAAAAGAAAATCTAAAAGTAAAGAGACTGAGTGATCTTTCCTTGTTTTTCTCAGAATGGACAAAAATAAATGAATTTAAATTTCGATAGTATGAGAAATTTATAAACAAATTAATTGGGAATATGATGAAAGCTTCAGAAGTGTAATATAATTTTTTTATCAATAAGCTATAATAACTCAATTTTGTATATTATGGCACTGATTATAGCACTATGGAAACTTTTATGAATTTTTTAAAGACATTTGTGTTGTTAGATTTCCATCGGAATTTCTGAATTATTTTCTTTGGTAATTTCTGAATAAATTGAATATTCTTAAAAGCTACTTGTTGTCAGGATGTTTTGCTTCTTGATAAAATAACGAAATAATTAGATTTTATTTTCTCTGTAATCTCTAGTCTGCTTTGGAATTTTTGAGGACTTTTACTGCAATACTTTTTTAAATAATTCATATCCTATGTACTATCAAAAACTTTGTATAAGAAATTCAGAATATTTTATATTTTATCTTGTGTTATTAAGAATAATGGCAGATGAATGAAAGTCTGCAAATATTTACATCAATTCAATAATGAAGATAATAAAATGATAACCCTTTGTGCTGAATATGAGAGAAAAAAACAAATTAACATATTTTGCTGTGCATCACGTCTTATCGAATTAAAGAGAAGCATTATTAATTTAAAATGTTGATTTCTTTTTATTATACGAAATACCTTTCCTGTGTATTCTTTAGAAATGATACAACAATAATATGCTGCGCTTTGCAATTTTTCAAAATATTAACAAAGTTATTCAGCTTATCACAATTCTTTGAAATGTAACTTTTCTATGAAAATTGTTTTGAGAATTTTTAAGTTTAAATGAAATTAAATATCTAAAATAATTTATTGCTTTGAAATTAAAAAAAATTATTAATAAAATATAAACAATAAAAATTTATATATTAGTCAAAATTTCATAATAATAAATAATGTGTAAAACGATTTTTGCTGAAAATTTCTTGTTACGATATATATCATTGAAATTCTATTAAAAATTAAAATATATTTAAAGAGTACAATTTTAATAATTAATTATCAAGATTTAAATAAAAAATAATAGGCTTTTAATAAAAGTAAAAAATAATAATATGATATAAATAAAATTAAAAATAATTAAAACAATTTAAATAAGATTAAAAATTTATTAATAAAATTTAAATGAAATAAAATGTGGATTTTTAAATGAATATCCTTTAGTACACTTTATGTAATGTATTTATAAGTTTTATTGGTTTAAATAGCTTTGATTTAACATAAATTATTTTTAATAATATCTTTTGAATAAAAGTTAGTACATCAATGCCTTTATAATTGTGACAAGTTTCCTTATCCTTTTTGCCAATATATAAGTAAATAATGAAAGTTTTCTTCTTCAGAGAATTCAGAGAATAAAAAACACTGAAAATCAAGCATTTATGTTGAGATTTATACATTAAAATAATATATAAAATTATTATTATTATATAAATATATATTATATGATTGAAAAATTATGATTATTAATATATAATATATGAATTTAGATATTGATAATGTATAAAATCAGTTACTTTTGTATGATTCAAAAATATATTTTAGTAATATAATTATTTTAAGGTTGGGCTACATATAAGATGGTTTACTGGCAAATTCTCTCATATATATATATATATATATATATATATATATATATAT
>JAPMOR010070632.1:1323884-1339342 GCA_026543865.1 Argiope aurantia
TTATATTAGAGCATTTCAGTCGTAACAAAATTTTAATGGGTAACCTAGAATTAAAAAATTAGTAATAATACCTTTATTAGTTTAATTAATATGCTTAAATAATGATGCATATTGCATATTATTTTACTCACTGATACCAACGACTGAATAAATAAATAATAATTAGTCTGGAATATAAAATTCTAAAATTTAGAAAGAACTGTTTGAAATGAAAAATGTTATCTATGAAAGCTGTTACTTTTCATCCCAATTCTAAGAAACAATTTGAAAAAAAATAGTAATATGAATTTTAAAATAATAATAAAATTTCTGAATGTTATGCTTTTTGGAACAGTTATTTTGAGTGGTGAAGCATATTTTTATTGTAGTAGAATAATGTACATATAGAACAGGAAAAAAAAAATACTAAATATTGGGAAGGAAATAGAAGAATATTATATAGTAAAATATTTTTTCACAATAAAATATAGGTTATATATTTAGAAAAATATTTTTAAAATCAAAAAAATATATATAAAAACACCCTATATAATTTATTAAAATTTTTGGAAATGAGGAAGAATTTCGATTTTGAGAATATTAGAAAATCAAAAATTGAGATATCTTGTTGTGCTATTTTCTTTTGAATATTATAGTTTATTTTAGTCAACAAGGATAATTTTTGAAGAAAATATATAATTTTATCAATGGCAAAAGTACGAATTAAAAAATTAGAATGAAAAAAATTGAAAGAGTACGAATATGACATAATAAATTTCATGTATAAGTTAAGTAATATTTTAATTTCAAATCAGTTAGCAATTTTTAAACATATTAAATTAAATGTAATTCTATATTGCATCTAAATATTTTATAAAAACCTGTGAAGTTAAAATTATATATATATATATATATATATAATTTTAACTGCACAATTTTATTTTTATAACAAGATTTTATTTAATCTTCACACGAATATAAAATTATTGCATCTTATAAATTTTGCCATCAATTTGGAAACATACGTACCAATAAATAAACCTTATTCCGAATTGTTCATTTTACTTCATTTCTTATTTCATTATAGTTATAGTACAATACAGAATTTTATTACAATTTTCTTACTTAATTAATATTCGTATATTTCATACATCTTTCAGTAAAAATATGTAGCCCCTTTTCCTTGAGTAAAATAAAAATTAATCGAAAAGGCTAATTTTTTTCTGTCTTCTTTTCAACATTGTAGAAGTATTATTAATTAGGCAATTAAAAATATTCTTGCTTAATGATTTTCATCCCCTTTTGGTGCAAGTTTCATGAGAGAAAAAGCTGGATTCATGACGTGATTAAATATTTTTATAGCTCATTTACTTTATTCTTATGTTTAATAAATTTTTTGCATTAGATATCAAGTTTTAAAAAAAATGGAAAATGGAAAATACGAGATCATAAATTTCGTTTTATAGCAGTACTATGTAAAAAAGAATCTGAAATTTAAAAAAAAAAATCTAACTCATCTCCAGCGAACTGAACATGAAATTTCTTGAATATGCATCAGTTTGCTTGTAAGATTGACAAGCAAACTGAGTAAGATTTTACTCGCAAAAATGCTGAAATGGAAAGGTATCAGATTTCTTAGATTTTCAATTCCCAATATTTTCAAATACGCATTTTGGACAAGTTAAATACATTTTAGAATATCAATAAGAAATGAGAGATTATTTTGAAATTTAAATTTTAATATAGCATATAATTTAAAATAGGCACTCGAGACTTTCTGTAAAATGTAAGTTAGTGGATTGTCTAAACTATTAAATGAACGATTAATACTCTAATTGAAATGCAAGGTCTACACAATACATTATGGATATCCCAATAGTTTCTTCAGTCAATTTATTTATTCTCCCACATAAACGCTTCTTAATTATATGAATGATTTTCACATAAATCTGATTTATACATATTTAATTTTTGTCTTTTAAAAACTCCATTTTATATATTCGATTACATTTTCATTTTTGCAGTTGCAATGTCCTTGAGATAAAATCTTGATTTGAGACTGGAAAAGTTACAAATTTTAAATTTCGCTCCCCTCCATGGAGATATTGTTTGGTGCAATGTTTAATTCATTAATTAAGGATCAATATATATATATATATATCATTAATTAAGGATCATTAATTCATTAATTAAGGATCAATATTATATATATATATATATATATCAACTTTTTCAATACACATATCATTTTGTTTTCTCTAAAAGATAGAACATCTAAGATATCTGACAGTTAGTTACCATCCTGCTAGCTAGTAGAAAATTTTATTATGCCATTGTGAAAATGGTTATGATATAAAAATATGTTCTACATAAAATAATTTTGAAAGACAGGCAAAACCGCTTAAAAGATAAAAATTAACGCATTTTTTCCCAAGAAATATACGTAGAAGAATGTTTAAAAAATTCATGATATTTTAAGCTCTACATTTCCATGCATGCAATTATTTTTTATTACACTGCTAGACTAACATAATAAATTTAAATGTTTAGAAAATCACTGTTAATTTTGTACTGTTATTCTTAATTTACTATTACATTGATTAGGAAAAAAAATACGCGAATACGTTCTGTATTTCACCTAAAGCATTCCATTAAATTCTATTACAGTCAAAAGTTAACTGATGCATGATTATTTTATGATCGACGTATTTCAATATAATTGATTAGATTAATAGTGATGCATATTGTAAAGATGAAGGACAATTAGAAAAGATCATCTAAGTAATCAAAAGTGCTTATAATCCAATAAAAACTTAACTTTTAATATAATCTTCTCTCAATCGTCACATTATTTCATAAAAAGTCAGAAAAATGTAAATATAATCGAAGATATGTTTAAATTTCTATTTTCTTTTTACATACCAATGAAATTAATTCATTTATCAAGAAAAGAAACGAATTACCATTCCTCCATGCATATTGAATCAACTTAACTTCTCCTGTCCCAAGACGGAATTAATTTCATTATTTCTTCTCTTGTAATATTTGCTATTTGCCAGAAATTTATTGGGGGGGGGGTTAAGATAATCTTAATTAAATCTACAAAACCAAATTTTTTGCCTAAGGGAAAAAAACATTTATTCCAATATTTCATTACATTGCCTGATTTAGACACCGGAACAAGAAATCTTAAAGAATAAACAGATAAACTGAAATGGAAAGAATGCCCACATGGCCCTCTGATCATAATATCAAAGACATTCTTTACAATGGAGACCCGCTTTGAGAGTGAATTGTAACATGAATAAAAACATGAGAAAATCTCGTCCGTGGATCGTCAATTCTTGTTTCCGGAAAGCTACTTGCGAGAGAAACAAACAACGAAGGATTTTTAATGAATTCTTTTATTTCCTGTTTCAAGAAAATATCACGGAATTTTGCCTAGAAAGTTTGGGTGTTTTTACTTGGAGTTTAAGAGAAACAAAATAACTTTTTGTAAGGAGGATTAGAAACTATGTTATGCTAGTTATAAAAGGTACTGATTTCTTAAATCATTCAATGAATATAATTTGAATGTTGCAACAATTATTTTTTGTTTATTAAAATGTACTTGATCCTTTTACCAAAGCACTAATGTTTTTTTTTTTTGAAATACTGGGAGTATGAAAACACAGAAAATTTTAAAAATACACCAAATCAGATGGTAACAAAATCCCTCTTGGTTAGAAATCATTCCATAAAAATTAAAATTATGGATAAATTATATACAATTCGGCTTCTAAGACAAACATAAAATAATTTTACACTTTTTATTGAACTTTTATTTCAATTTAGATCGTGCTGAAAAAATATTAAATGATACTAAACATATTTCTTTAACGTGAAGTTGTTAAGCAAGAACTTTGCACTCAAGTTCATAAATTTGCTCTTAAGCCCTTAAATTTTTTTTCTTATTTTTTCTTATTTATTTTCTTATTTCTTTTCCTTATTATTTTTTCTTATTTCTTATTTATATTTGAAAGCAATTTTAGAGATGCGTGGACAATTTTGTTATAACTTGGAAGGTTATAAAACTTATATGTTTTTTTTTGTAAAATAGCCTCGTTGACGTGTAAATTATTCTTTGACATTTGATCTCGAAAATGTAATATTCCAATCAAAATCAAGACATTTCTGCAAAACCAAAGAGACCTTAATTGAATAAAGTGTAGCAAAATTAGTTGCTTATGAAAAACTAGGAAATAGACTTATTGCAAATATAAAAGGTCTCCCATAATTGCATTATATAAACAAATAATAATGAAATGTGTTCAATAATGTATCAAATTGTTAAACAACACTCTCTGAGCTCCACATTTTATGATCTAAATGACATGTTAATGATTCGTCACAATGAATAGTCTACCAAGGCAGAATTCCTCTACAATAGATTATCTACATTCTTTTAGCATTTTGTAATATTCAGATATTGTTAGTATTGTTAAATAATAAGTTTTTCTTGACACATATCATATGTTTCTAAAGCTCAAATTGCATCTTCGTGATTTCGGTAAAATTCTACCCTTTATTGAGTTTGAAAATACATGCATTTTTATATGATTTAAAAAAATGATAATAACATAAAACTAAAATTCTGACTAATGCCAAATGTTTTCAATAACCATAAAATTAAATATTTGATAAATATTTGTAAATTACTTAGCTATTTATATACATATGGCGATAGCTATTTATATATATAAATATAGCAAAGGAAAGAATATTTTTTTCACAAAACTGTATGTAAATTTATGTAATATAATTTCAAAAGCAAACATTCGGAAAATATCCCTATTCAGTCCCTTGTCAATAACAGGTGTTTAGCGTGCTTTGTATTTTTTCCCACTCTCTTTGTTAAATAAATATATTTAAATGAGAAATTCTTTTTTCAGTTCCGTGTATTTCTTATCCCCTTTGTCTGGAAAAAAATGTTTAATTAAAATAAAAGAAAACTCTGAATTTATTTTTTCAATTTAATATTTGTAACGTTGTTACAAAGTAATAAATTGTACATTAATTTAAAATCCATAATTTGTCTTTTCAATAATTTATGTTTACGTTTCGTACAATTTTTTCCTAGTTTTCAAGAGTTTTTCAGAATAATTGTAATTATAATGAAAAACCATTTTTTCTGTTTCTAAAGCTAATTTCACTGTTTTATCAAATCGTTTAATAATATACCTTTCTTAGTTGTTAGAGTAATAACAAAACAATTTTTTAAATATTATTTAAGGAGCAGATTTTTTTTCTTTTACTTTCGGTTTCATCTCGCAGGCCGTCATGGGATATGGCTCTTTTATTAAGTAAATGTAACACTTCTTAATATTTTTGAAAAAATAAAAACTCTGAAATTCAAATTCAAAGCAAAATTTCTTGTGCATGAATGTACAATAGAAAATAAAATGTGGAATTTTTGCGAAATGTCAAAATACTCCATAGTTTATTTATTCACGGGATATAAACAAAATTAGAAAAATAATTAATGAGACGTATAAAATCACGTAGATAACTCCTAGTAAAAATAATAAAAAATTTCATCATCACAATTATGTGTAAAAATTAAACTATATTTTAAAATTATGTCTTGAGGATGATAATAAAAATGATTTTCATTATTTTCTATATCATTAAAAGAAGTTAACAATTGTTTTTTTTTTCAAAATAAAATTACACCAAAAGTAAAAATTTCATTAATTATTAATCTCAAGCTTCATCAATTAGCAAACAAGTCAATAACACAGGAGGTAATTTATCGAAATCACTTTTAGAGCTAATAATCATTGCATTATTTTCTTATTATAGAAAATAATGCAATTATTTTCTATATCACTAAAAATAGTTAACAATTGTTCTTTTCAGAATAAAATTACAGCAAACGTAAACTTTTCTTCAATTATTAATTTTAAAGTTAATCAATTAGCAAACAAGTCCATAACACAGGTGATTATTTATGAAATCACTTTTAAAAATGATAATTTCTTTTTCCCGACTCTAGAAATGTCAAGAAACAACATATCATCAAATACAGAATTATTAAATGTGCCATATTTTTTAATTTAAATATTTTTAACAAACATCAATGTAATTTACAAACAATTGACCTTGCATGTAATAAAAATAACTCCAATGTTGTGCAATCAATTCAAGAAACTACGATTTTTATGAGAATTGTCACAAAGCAAAAACTTTTGTTAATATACATTTTAAGCAATTAGTCATTACAAGATGAAGTTGTCTTAATCCAATAGATAATTTATTTCTAATGATAATTCACTTGATTTCATGTGATGTTAAAACCCAACATGTTTTGTGTGCTTTTAATTATTTTTTTCAAACGCCATAGTTCACTCTGTAAACAATATAGATGACAATTTCTGAATTTTATTTATCAAAAAAGATTCTATTTTGATTGAATCGTATTAATACCATTTTCAACAAAAACTATTGTAATTTTCAAATAATTTACATTACGTGAGAGAAAAAATAACTCAAATGTATTGCAATCAGTTCAAGAAAATATGTTACCATGAAAAATGAAAAATGCCACGAAGTAAACTTAGAAAATAAAATCTTGTTACATTTTTCTAAGCAATTAGTGATTTGCAAACTCAAAATGTCCTTAATGCAACATTTAATTTGAATTTAAGAATTGTTCATCTGACTTCAAGTGGTTTTAAGAAATAACAATGCCAACAATGCTTTTAATTACCTTCTTGTAATGTTATAGGTCACTCCGTAAACAATATAGATGGCAATTTCTGAAATTTATTCTATCAAACAAAGCATCTCTTTCGATTGATGTCTCACTGCATTTTTTAAAGGATTAAGTCACCTTAGTTAACATCCTAGAAAGCTAAGCCAATTGTTCTCTGATTTGATAATATACCAGGCACGAATGTGCTAACTAATTCAGGAAAGATAAAAGAAAAACAAAGAAATTAGTGCCCTTGGCAATATGCACACGCTAACTACAGCAGAAGCGGAAACTCATTTGTTCAATATGTAAATGATTCCAATTAACTGGCAGCCTAAATCTCGGAAATCAATTTACATTTGCATTCAGGTTGAATGGTATTCAGAGGAGAAGTGGGCTTCAAATAAGAATATATGCCATTTGAAAGCTCCTGTTGCTCTTGTGTGTGATGCTTACTTTATATTAACTAAAAATAAGACAAACCAAAGAAGTTGTTGAATTTCTTTGAAGTTATACTAGAGTGATAATTACGCTAAGATTAACAACTCATTAGGAAAGCTCAAAATTGAATAATTTTAGTTAAAAATAATATAATCATTCATGCATAAAATAATAGGAATACAGACTTTACTCAGGTACAATTTTATTTTCTCTTAAATAAATTAGTGATTGGAGTAGTAGTTATTACATCCTTATCAAAATTTTAACATTTGTTTAGGCAAATATTTGATTTGCTAATATATTTATATATTCTGCTATTGATTTTACTTTTATATTGAGCTATTGAAATCAAAATTAATTAATATAATCGGAATTAGGTTTTTACATTTTCTCTCCTAAATAATGAACCTGGTGTTGTTATTTACCACATATGTAAATTAATTTTAATTCGTTTATGGATTTTTTAGAGATAGTTGTGACAAAATATGTCGAAAGAAATTACATTAGAATCACTTTAATGCTTTAATTGTAATTTAATCAATAATTCTGAAATAGTTCGTAGTAAATATAATACCAAAATATGTTAAAGTGAAAAGAAAGTAGGGGAAAAACAGATAAATAGTGATAGATGAATCCCATAAAAAGAGAAAAGTCTAATTTGGGGTCATTGGTTTTAGATAACTGTTCAGTTATTATTATAATTGCGTATAAATAACTGCATACGGACAATTGTTTATTTTATAAAGGACTTACTCAGTTACTTTTGATAAATCTTTCATTGCATCGCTTAGAAGGGTTTGTTGATTTATTTCCTTTGTTGATTCTTGTCAAAGATCGAAAATGACGTTTGAGAAAAAAAAATTCATTCAATCAGAATAGCTTATTTTCATTTGTTGAAAACTCACAGAGGATTATTGCTAGTTTACTCTCGATATACGTACTTAAAGTTGAGGGAGAATGGTTGATGAAGTTGAAATCAATCTATTGAATACATTTTTCATCGTTGAAATTCCAAAATAAATATAAAATTTTGAAAATAATAAACTGGGTTCTAGAACAATGTAATGAGATAAAATCATTGTACATAATTTATAATATTTAAGAAAACGTTTTCTACATATTTTTCTAGTTGTTTTCTAGATTTCATCACTATAGTCAGCTAAGTAGCACTAGTTATTAAGACGTCGATTAATTCTGTGGTTTAGCAATAAATGCCAGGTTTTAAAATCGTAGAACTCCACTTGATTCCAAAAGCATTGTGGTTTATTCCATGTTGCACATCTTTTAGTTCACATAATTTGTACTAAAAAAAGGGTTTTTTTTATTGCTACAAAATTTTTACCTTGTATTCCTTGAGTAGATCTAAATCGCAGGTAGTTTCATTTTTCTGCATATAAATAAAAATAATATTCCGAAATAAAATGAAAAAGTAACTGTATTTTTTTCTGCAGAAAATAAATCACTCTAATCCATTATGCATATAGCGTTTGGGTTGAAATCGCTGATATGCATTGGTAAATATTTTGGTTATTCTAAGTATTCAGAAATAGAATATCAACTACATATACAGAAAACTTGTAAAAAAAATACTACTTTATATGATAATGATATATGTTACTTCTAACGCATATATTTTAGGGACAGCTCAAACTAATTTAAAATTTATAAAGGCCATTTTGAACCAAACTTATTTTGATCTTAGGAAGTGGAAAGAAAATCTTAATATATTCTAAACCTAGAACGAAAGCAAAATTTTAATGACTTTCTTTTGTAATTATAAGTTGTTGTTTTTTTTCAAATTTAAAACTAAATCAATGTTTTACTAGGTTATTCGGTGTTACAAATGGAAATATTTCTATTAAGAATCTTTTCTATGAATATTATATATTTCAAAAATATTATATAATTTTCCAATTAAAAGATAAAAAATATTGTAAACGATCACAATATTTTTTTTTTGATTTAACGCAAATATCTAAATGGTATTTGAAAACTCAATGATGCTGGTTAATAATTTAGATCCTCAACAAAAAAAAATCACAATCTATTGCCTAATCAAGTCTATTTTTACATATTGAAATAAAGGTGCATTTTACTATCTTTTGATGGTGAACAAAAAAAAAATTGGAATACATATCGACAATAATTATCATTATTGTTATCCTCATTGATCCTCATTATCATTATTACTTTGAAAAGAACTAGACCGCATTTGCATTTCCCAATTTTTGGAGATAAAATAAACCTAGAAAAAAATTCTAGTATTAAAAAGTGAGATAATCATTGATCTATCTCATTTTATAAGTTTCTGAAAATTTTTGATAAACAGCACATAAAATCTATAAACAACATATTAACAGTTCATAAAGTCTATAATTCACTTCCTCCCATTCATGTTCGTTAGCACGCCATATATTAACTTTATATTGAAAATCTTGTTACTAGTAGCTATGGCGAAATAAATTTCTATTTTTCTTTATTTGAAATTATATTGATTTTTACGCCTTTGAGATTTTTTAACACATCATAATCGATATTTCTGTACTGATTTTCTTTAAATATTTACAACCGATGCTGTTGAAAGAAACCTTAAAATTGAATAATGATAAAAACTCTTTACATCGAAACAATGTTTTATTTTATTAAAATGTAGAATTTTAAGGTATAATTTAAGGAAATAATACCGCATTATAGTATTTAGCAAATATATGTTTATACATCAATTGTAAGTTACTTTTGAAAAAAAATAGATAGTAATTAATCTTTTTATTTGCTGAAAATTATAATAGGCATTTAAACGGATAAATATATTATAAACAGAAGTTTTATTTAGATATCTGATTATTATAAATAACTTCAAACCTGCAACAAAAGGAATTTTAATACTTAAATAATATTGCAGTAAAAGTTTCAAAACAACCGAACTATTAAAAAATTCATTTATAAGAATTAATATAAATCATGTTCCTTAAGATATATAAAATGGATTAATGGCTTTTTGAATTATTAATGGGTTGGTAATTAAAATTGCAGAAATGACAGGAGAAATCTCAAACAGAACCAATTCTATCTATGGAATTTTTTTCATACTTTTTTTTTCTCTTCAGGGCTTTGGCAAATTGCACGTTTTATTGAACTCTCTTAAAGCTTTCCTCCAGTGTAATATATAGCAGTTTGACGGATTTATTTCTTATCTGACTCACATTAAATTGCTGCAGGGTGAAACGGTTTGCAGACTTTACTTAGGATAGATTCCTATCGTTCCTAGACAGATACAATTCATGCTAAAACATTGATTTGGTTTAAAAAATGCAAAGGTTATAGGGGAAATATTAAAACCAATATTCAAATGTGATACATTGCTACACAAAATGTATTATTAGATAATTACCCTCATTTTTTCATTATTTCATAAATACACTTTTAGGATTTCTTTCCTTTTCAATAATCGTTTTCATTCTGTTTTGTTTTACTCAATAACAGAGCAACAAATTCCTTTGCATTTTCAAATAATATTACTTTACAGCTACAACAGGTTTAAATTTCCCACTTTGACTGAAATTTGAAAACCAAATTAAATCCGTTTATATTTGAATGCATTAATAATGGAAAAAATTGGAAGGATAATTAGTGAATTATTAAGTCATTTGTTATTTGTTCATAGAAAATTTTTAAACATCACCAATTTATATCCTCCACAGTTGTCTGACATATCCTTCACTCGCTTCCGTCATTAGACTCGGTTTCAAAATCGAAAGGCCCATTTGAAATCTTTTTCTCGTTGCTTGAAGTAGGACATCAATATAATTAAATAAAAATCAGTTAATATGAATATTAAAAAAAGTTTAAGATAATTTTTGAATTAATTCCATGAAAGCAATAACAAATAACTTGAATGAATGACTCGCAAACTGAGTGATCCGTGTTAAAATAATAGAATGTGCTGTGCCAATGAAAGTTTTGCAAACATAAATTGTTTCTTTAACAACATTCGGGCATCATTGCTTTCAAAAATAATATACATTATGTATCAGCATGGATGTTCATAAATATATATAAATGCATATTACTTTGTGGTATATTTATGATTTACTTCCATTGCTTTTAATATATCTTTGAAGCAATAATATATCCATACTTTTCTTTTTTATTTTTAAAACCTTTATTGTAGAGTATGCGAGAAAGATTCATAGATACAATTCATCTTGATTCTATCTATGATGTAATTCCAGATTAACATATAATTTCTAAAGTTAAATGAGCTATGCTGTTCAGCACACAGATTTGTATAGAATCTCTGCTACCATCTGTGCTAGCAGTCTTCATCGCTGCTGCATCCCATCGCTTTAGAAAAGGGATTCTCGGATGCATTTAATACTCCGTGCATTTAATACCTATAAGATATTTCTTTTTAATGGCATTAATTCTAAGCTAGAGTTGCTTCGTGTTAGTCTTCTAAGGACCTAGAGTTTGAAAGATGAAATATTGTGGAAAAATATAGTTATTAATATAACATAAATCATTTAAACTCTTTGAAATTTTATGAGAAATCAATGTTTTTTATATTGTTAAGAAAATTATTATAAATTTCATTTTAATATTAGTAAATTCAACATGACATTTTTTCGCTGTCTCCGAATACAAGTAGGTGTTTTTATATGACATTTATAAGACTACAAGTTAAAGATAAATCAAAAAGATAGCATTAAATATAGTTAGATTTTCATTCCTATCTGTTAGGGTTCTACAATCTGATAGGTATGCAAGGAAATGGAAATACTTTTCAAGATATCAAAAACAATAAGGAATCGAAAGTTTGAAATCATATTTGTGAGAAAAAAATTTAAAATAAGAAAGATAATACAAAAATACATATTAATGATGCTTTAATTTCATCGCAAAATTATTAAGAAAGGCGAAAATATTTCGGAGGAAAACAGATAACCATAAAGAAAAAAAAAGCCTTTTCCATCAAAGTAATCTTCAATCTAATAACTAATTCAACAGTTTTTCTTTACACAGTTATAATCAACATATTTGAACAATTTCTTTCGCTGAAAGAAAAAATTAAGATTATGATTTTAAACTAAAGCTCTATATTTTGTTTATGTTTCCATTAAAATAGAATAGCATGCATTCCTGAGTTTTTATTTTCACAAATGATCTAATAATGATCCGCATGTTTTGTAAACTTTAAAGCAGACTACCTGTCCAAGAATGAATTCCCCAATTAGACAAGAAGAGTGAAATAATATTACTTTTTCATATGATACTGAAGCGAAAGCAAAGGGCAAACTGCAAGATGAAAAGATAAATACTATTTAGAAAGCAAAAAAAAAAATGATGAAAATACAAAAAAAAATGACGAAAAAGATTAAAATGTTTACAAAATTTCTTAATTGCACCTTAAATGCTAGAGATGCTCAGCTTTACTTCCAGCATAGTAGGAAATATATTATTAAGTGCATTTCGTGTCGAACTAATGATTATTTCTCTATTAACTGAAATGATTCGGAAATTAATTGTCTGGTTTACTTTTTTCAGAAATAAAAAAAAAGTAATTTAACTGAAAATAATTAAAAAACGAAAAAAAGCGAACTAAAAGAAGAAAAATATCCAAAAGATAAATAAAGATTGCAAACGAATATACTTAATTAAAATAAATAAATTGGAATTAAAAAATGGGAGAAAATTCAAAACATATTAAATAACGTACAAGAGAAAAGAAGCTACAGTTATAAAAACATTGTACATAAAAGACATGAAAAGTGACCATATGCCATTTACAAAATTCATAAACATTTGTGTTCAAAATGTATTGAGAGAGACCGTGCCTGGTTAACGAAGAGATAAAAAAATAATTTTTAAGAAGAACTATATAACGAGAAATAGTTGAATTTGAAACAGATGAATCGCAGCTCATCGTGGCATATCATCTTATTAGTAAAGTTAGGCTTTTCTTACTTTCTATCATCACAGGTGAAAGATGATGGATTGCCTAAGGGATGGAAATGAGCATGAGATGTGTGTGCTAGGTCGATTATAATCTGTCTTTTGCAACAGGTAAAGGGTGAAGATAATGAAAAATAATCGGTTACGAAGATGATGATACATATGAAAACGAAGATAAAAATAATTTATAAGTAAAAGGTAATGAAAATTTAAAAAATCATTAATTGAAGTCTGGATTTAAAAGAACAGTTTCGCTTGACAATAGGTAAAGTACATCGCGCTTCTACCTTCTTGATGTTGAGATATTCACAATTCTGGGGAACAGATTAGTTTTTATGTTACTTCATGTGTAGTGGCATATTAAAATGATATATCTGTTCTTCTACAAGTACAGTACATGATTTTAAAACAGATGAATGCATAAAAATACCAAGACCTGTAAAAATGTTGTTGTTCTATATATATCTAGTTATATGTTTGCAAGTTCTAGGAGTGATGTTATTAATTCGATTTCCACCTTTCCTTCATACCAACCATATTTATCTTTGTATCTACCCCCTTTACCTCATGATTTTTTTTTTTTAATTAAAAATGCGATGGATTTTAAGATACATTTTAATTTTCTTTTAGTACACATGTTTCTTGATAGGTGATGGCATATAGTATGAGGTTAGAAAATACATTCAATGGCATGCTCCAAAAGAGTGCCTGTTCTTCTACAAGAACAGTATAGCAGAAACTGAATGCATAAAAATACGATGGTAAGGTCCCAAGTCCTATGAGAATCGAAAATTTATTTTGTGTCCAGTTGCCTGCTTTAAAGCTTTAATAATGATGTTATTAATGAAATTTACACCAACTCCTTCATCCCAACCATTTGCTAAGTAACTTTAACCCTCTGTCTCATGATTGTTTTGATATAAAAATGAAAATTCGAAGGGCTTTCTGCTCTCTCTTTAAACATTCTATCATTTTTTATTCATTTTCGAAGTAGTTCATATAGAATTTGATTCACGAATATAAGTTAAAGCCTCTGTTCGAATAAGTGCAGAACTGGGGTTCCCTTCTAACTTAGAATAAAGAGATAAACGTTCTTGTTTCTGAAGCAAGTTGTTGTATGTCATTTAAAAAAAATCGCAGGAGCCTAAACTGGGACAATGCCAGCTAATATTTTTAGCTTTCACTTCATAAAAGGTCTTTTGACACCGTATCAATTTTCCTGTAAGTTGTATTATTGTCTTGTGTTATATAGATTGTAAAATCGATCGGCATTCATTCTTTATTTCTAACGCTAAAGGTTCTGTGGGTGGAAACATCAAATAGAGTCCAGTCTCATTATCCAGGTGCTATTTTATTGACCTTGGCTACAGTATAAATATAGATAAATGAATTTAATGAATGCTCTATAACTGGATGTAATGATGTTCTGCTTATGCGTTTGAGTTTTTTTAAAAAAAGAAATTAGCGCGGTTAATTGCATGTTGACGCAGTGCAGAACCGAGTGTTCCAAACAGAGGTTTTAAAAATATATCATTAGTAAAAAATATTACAAACATTATTTTTATTTGGTTAAAATATACAAGATTATTATTTTAGAAACATGGGATATATTTTATTTACATAAAATGTATTTACAATATTTATATGCTTTTTCACTTTCGGCATTTGATATTCGGAAAATGGGTGGCCGGTGCGCTGGCATAGGGCTAGCGCGTCTTCCCCGTGATATGGGCGTAGGTTGTTCTTCTTCTGTGTTCTATCTATGAGGTGTGTGAATTTGCCCCACTGTACAAAGGGGGTATGCAAGCGAATGTGAAGCACGAGTAAGTAAGACGTACTTTTGGCCGTAGATGGTGCTACTCAAAAATAAGAGATGCTGTCTCGGCTTAAAATTGCTGAATTCTTCAGCTGGCTTGTCCATGACAAGTGCCATTAGAAACAACAACGGAAAATGGGTCATAGCAAAATTTCTAGAGAGCTGTTATTAAAGGATTACTTATGATAGTTTTCAAAACATTTATTAAAATATAGTATTTTTTTTATATTTTCAAAGAATATTTCATGATATTATACACATGGATACACATAAAGTTAAATGAATAAATTGCTAAATCTTAATTAATATGATAATAAAAATTAATAAAATTTTAAACAAAGTTTGGATATATATTTTCATCATAAATTCATTATCTTTAATAAGGAAGGTGACAAAATAAAAGTTCTCTAATGCGAATTCTAAAATAGAAATAAACTGTTTGAGTTTCAGGTTTTTAAAGTGATTCTTTATATATATATATATATATATATGTGTGTGTGTGTGTGTGTGTGTGTGTGTGTGTGTGTGTGTGTGTGT
>JAPMOR010070632.1:1348331-1369251 GCA_026543865.1 Argiope aurantia
TATATATATATATATATATATATATACTTGCTGACCCGGCAGACGTTGTTCTTCCATATAAATTATTTCTAGTGAATATCTTCGTTGTTAATTAAAAAATAACAAATGTATTGTAAGTGTGTAGGGATAGAATCTATGGCAGAAAAAAGAATAGAGCGCAGTAGAAGATGATCAGCGATAAAAAAAAAAACCCGCCAACCATTCATTTTCTCAATACAATGCATTTCATTAACGTAACGAACATTTACATTGTTTGATCTCTTAAAAGTTAAACGTAAAGTGAAAAAAAGTCATATATTTTTTTATCCTAAAGTATAAAAATGAAATAAAGAAAATCGATATTCATTTGGAAGTGCAATTGCGTGTACGATATTTTTTCAGTCCGTCTTTAGCCAACACAAATAAGCTCGAGGGTTTGCCCCCGCGAGAACATGCCACGTATAATTGTCCGTGTGAAAAACATGGTGTACCCAAATCTAAACCGGAAACCAACATCGTTTGGCCTTGCGACTTATTGATTGTCATTCCGAATGCCAATCTAATAGGAAATTGAACGCGTTTAAATTTAATTGGCACGTCTGTGAGAATCATTGGAATTCGTGGCAGCAAAACATTTTCGGCTCGGAATTATCCATTCAAAATGATGGCTTAGATAACGTTTTTCATCAGTTTTTTAATGACCAATCGCGTGTCATTGCATAGCCGTGGTGAGCTCAAATTCCGAAGTAAAATAACTGCAGATCCAACTTTCAGTTTTAGAAAGTGTGATGACATGCCTAGAAAATCCAGTGAGTTCAAAAACTCTGTTGGATAATTTACGGCTTCGTTAGCATCGCAAACTGTATCGATCGATCTGTATGATACCAAGTCGCCTGGCAACGACTGCTGCATCTTGAAGTTTAAATCGTCGACGTCCACATTTTTTGCTGCCAAAATGTCTCTTTCTGCCAGACACGCATGATTTATGTATTGTGTACGTACATCGGGAAATATGAGATCAATGAGAGCATTTTGAGAATCAACGATAGTGAAGAAATTAGTGGGCAATTTTGTGCATCCAGTATTTTCATGGACATCAGCTTTTACATCGCCTATATCTAACAATTGGTCTGAGAATGTGTCAGCGTGTCCAAATGCATCTTGTAGCATTTGGACACGCATGTTTATTTTTAGCTGGACTTTTTCAACATTACGTCACAGTGGCGATGATTACAAGCAAGTGTTGATCTTATCAGCGTACGTTGAACGTGGAATGACGGGAAGTGTTTTTCTGAAATCACCAGAAAGCAGTACCAGAGTGCCGCCGAATATTTTTTTTTTTGTATCTTCGAGTGTTCAATTCACCGCCTCAAGAGAATGTTTGTGTGCCATAGTGCATTCATCCCAGATGATAATCTTGCATTTCTTAGTGAAGTGGCCAAGGAAGATTGTTTTTTTATGTTGCACACTGCGTCTGGGTAATTTTGAATATTCAATGGCAGCTTAAATGCTGAATGAGTTGTTCTTCCTCCATCCAATAAAATTGCTGCAATACCAGATGATGCAACGGCCAATGCGATGTCCTTATTAGATCGTATTTCGGCGAGAATTAGCGAAATGAGAAATGCTTTGCTAGCTCCAACTGGTGCATCCAAAAAAAGAAAAAAAAAAGAATCCACCTTGTCCCACCGAAACTGCCAGCATAATGCGGTCGAAAATGATTTTTTGTTCATGCATCAGTAATGGGACATTACGAGTTACAATCGATGCCATTTCTGCAGTATCGTACTGCAGTTCACGATTCATTTCAGTGTCCATTAAATCAGGTGCACTTCGATTTGGCGAACTCATACCGAAATTACTGAGTGGTAAATTGGTAATGATAACGCAAAGATCCTCGATAGCAATAAATGCTTCATTGTACATGGCATACATAGTTAATTCGATGCAATATATCGTCAGTCATTGAATCTTTGTACTTATCCCACAACGTGTCTGCTCGTCCCTGGAAACATGTATTCAACACTATAGCGAATAGTAAACGAATTTGTGTTGCTGTACAGTCCAATGTTGCTTCAGCAAGCATATCCTCTCAGTGATTGTCATCTTCGAGAAAGCCGAGTGCAAGGCATGCATCTTTATATGTTGGATACTGTAGTCCCTTCACTTTGCGTATTCTTGGAATAACAATGGGCCGGTGACATTAACCAACAACAGTCGCAGATAGAAGCACTCAATCCGCCTTGGGTTGACTGTATATTCTCGATCCAAAGTGTTTGATTTAAATAGGCCGGGGCACGCATCAATTGGTGTGCCTTGCTTGCGGGGCATCCATTTTTTTGTTTGATCCCATGTGAAATAGCGTGGTACTTCGGAATAGAGTAGTGTCCGTGCAAAGGTACCGAAAGTATCCGCACGATTATACAATTCAAAAAATTAAGTGAGTGTGGTTTTAGGTGCATTTATGGCACATTAAATTGCTGTACCGGTGGTGAAAAATACACCCTGTCCCACAATTGTCAATGTCAATGTCTGCGCTATTAATATTTAGCGTAAATGATTGTCCGCCATTATCAGTATTTCTTCTGCGATACATTGGATATCCATCGACATTTGTGATTTTTCACCAAGGACACGATCCCAAATGGGATACCCTAATTAAAGACACTCTAATTACCTAGCGTTACGAAATATACTTTATGACCTATTCTCATACCTACCAAATATACATAAAAAATTTCTTAAAAATCGGTCAGCAATTTCGGAGGAGTACGAACACAAACACCGTGCCACGAGATTTTTATATACGGAGTGTTTCAGTAGGGTACATCCTGACGAACCAAAATCATATACCCATGGGCAGTCATAAATGCTTTCCTGACGAGGCAGATGACGTTGTGCGAAAAGTCCGACCTTTCGTGCAGGGAATCTTCGCACAAGAATGCCAATTTAGTGGGATGGATGATTACACGATCGCAGAGTTAGCCGATATGCATTTGGCTTACGGGGCTGCAAATTGTAGTGGGCTAGCCGCACAGCGTTTGTACGCGGAACGATATTCGACGAGGCTTATTCCCAGTCACAATTTCTTTTCAAGACAGCACCAGAGGTTAGCTGAGACAGGTTCATTAGAAAGAGCTCACAGAGAAAGGGTAAGAACAACACGGATGCACACGCCGAACAGAATGTGCTGCAGCATGTACAGGGGAATCCAAGAACGAGTACACGAAGTGTAGCAAACGCAGTCGGGGTTTCCCATTGCAGCGTCTGGAGGATTCTCGGTCAATGTATGGGCAGGTATTGTGGGAGATCACCTCATCGGACCTTACCTGTTACCGGCTCGTCTAACCGGACCTACGTACTTGCTCTTTCTGAAGCAAGTATTGCCACAACTTTTGAGAGATGAACAGATTTCTGCATCGACGCAACAGACAATGTGGTTCTAACACGATGGAGCCCCTGCCAATTATAGCGGAGATGTTCGTAACTACCAGAATGTCACATTTGATCAACGGTGGATCGGACGTGGGGGTCCCATGCGTTGGCCTGATCGATCACCCGACTTATCATGTCTTGATTTTGTATTTCTAGGGTCATATGAAATCGCTAGTTTATGACACCCCTGTTGACACTGCTGAGGAGCTCCTTGCAGAATCGCAGTAGCTGCCGGAGAGATTCGAGATATTCCTGGAGTATTACAGAATGTTCAGATGTCCTTACGTCGGAGATGTGAGGCGTGCATTGTAGCCCGTGGAAAAAACTTCGAACACTTACTTTAATCCATGTACCTTTTGCTTCTTTTCATGTATTATTAAAACGATTTCTCATTTATGGTCTCTTTTCTTTATAGTGCTTCTGTGTACAACACCGCTTCAGGAAAGCATTTCCGACCCACATTGCTCTATGATTTTGAGTTGTCAGGATGTACCCTACCTCTCTTAGAAGTTCTGAAACGGTTCACTGAAACACCTTGTATTATATATATATACACAGAGGGACATAGGTATGTTATTTTTTTATATTCCTTTATGTCTTTACATCCAATTTGGACGATACTTAATATTCAAAGAAAGATTAGTTATGCACAGATAAAATGGCTTTTATTCATAACTAAGCAGTGGCTCTAACCCGATTTTCAATTTTAGTTCTTCAACATTTTTTTATACATTGTTTAAAGATATCCTTTTGAGACTGATTTTTTTGCAAACAATTATGCTTGCTCTGATCAGTTTTACAAAATGTTGGAATTTGTAATGAATAATAAATGAATTTCTTTTCAAATGCTCTTACATTTTATATGTTTTGAAAAGTGAAAACGTATTTCTTTAAAAAAAATCCTTTTCCTCTTGAATTAATTAATTAAGTTGTTTTGATTTTTCGAAATTATTTATTTTTGAATTCTTTCGCTTTTTTTATTTTCTTAATGTACTTTTCTTTTTTATTTCATTTTACTTCACTTTCATGTTATTGGTATCGCACAGGTGGAATGCTTGTTGATTCATTGCTAAAAAAACTTCAGTTATTTCCTTGAAGTTGA
This sequence comes from Argiope aurantia, assembly GCA_026543865.1. Lineage (NCBI taxonomy): Eukaryota > Metazoa > Arthropoda > Arachnida > Araneae > Araneidae > Argiope > Argiope aurantia. The sequence continues at coordinate 1,352,848 of JAPMOR010070632.1, forward strand.
AAAAACAATATCTTTTCTGAATTCGTGCGCAAGTGGGGACAATTTACTTTCGAAGACTAAGAGTAGAAATGCCCCCCCCCCACCATTCAGTCCCTATCACAAGCAGGTGATTGCCTTTCTTTGTGCTTCCGTCTTATTATAAGCAAAAGAAATATTTTCCGGAGGAATGAGTTCTACACTTGATCTCCCTTTTCTTTTAGTATTTAGAAAAAGAAATTCATAAAAATGTAGCAATTTGAACAATGAATAACGAAGGTTCTTATAAAATTTAGACTTCTTTATTTTCATCCAGACGAAAATTTATCTTTCTGTTTGTAAAACTGTCTAATTTGAATCAACTATTCGAAATAGGTCTACCTAATTTAGCTTAAATATTTATTAGAGAATGAAAATATGCAAATAAGAATAATTTTTAAAGCATAATTTTAATTTTAATTAATTAAAATTAATAGATAATATTATGGATTTATTTTCCAAAGAAATTTTCTGAGAATACGATATTATACAAAATATTAAGATTTGCACTGCGTGAAAATCTCAAATTTGTCTTTTCAGTAATAATTGGTTATGTTTCGTGCAATTTGTTTCTAGTTTTAACTCTTAACTGAGGAGGAAAGTTCCAGGAGATCGCATTTTCTTTATATTCAGATTAAAATCTAATGAAAATACTAGTATGAAAATCTGTGAATATATTTTCCAGATATTTTTCTTGATATATAAATATGTTTGAGAATTTTTTCAAAATATATTATCATTGAAAAAGTAATTGCGTTGAAACATGCATTTTCTTCTCAAATTGTATGTTACAACAAATAATATTTTTGAAAAAAATATTGCTTATTATTTTTTAAATCATGCTTATTTTATCAGTATACTAAGGTATATAGAAAACAATATAAGGAAAAATTCAACAATTATAGAAAAAAATTTAAAAAATTGACAAAGGGTAAAATTGATCATTTTTTATTGGTATCATCGATTTTTCGAGGGCATTTTTAAACATATAGGTTAAAAACAAGTATAAAAATAAGCCTTTAAATTCTGTAGATATTTCTGTTGGTATATTAATAGATTTTAGAATTTTTTTCAAAATACATTATCACTAGAAAACTTAATTATATTTGAACATACACATCAGAATCAGCCGAATGACATCTTTCATCGAAACAATTTTCTGTTCAATTATTCTCGTCACTAAATTCACTCTCTGTTTCATTTAAAAGTCTCTGGAGAGATGCTTTTTAACGAGAATCGGTAAGTTGGATGACGTTTCGAGCTCCAAATTGTAGAGCCATCTGCTAAACCTTGTATAAAACCGGAACACTAAAAGGGAGCTGCGGTCTCACAAACGTCGCCCTAAGAAATAGCATCCGATGATACCGGCTGAAAAAGTGCACGTGTAGTGAAGGTCATGAAACAGAAAGCTATGGGTCAATCCATATCCATTCGATTGAGCTAAAGAAAGAGTAGGAGTGACCGAAAGTCCATCTTTAGCTGTTTGACAGATCGCACCTCCCCAGTTAAGGGTTAACAATTATTTTCAAAATAGCTTCAAGAACAAATTGCGGCAATTATCTTAATTACTTCAGTTTGATTGTTCCATCAACATATATAATAACATGTCTTTTTCAGTTATAAAGGTTATGATGAAATATATTTTTTTCATACATATTTCGGATTTTTTTTCACTTTCGGTTTTATTTCGTCTGAAATATGCACACATAGTAAAATTAAAGGGATATAAAGAATATAAGAAATTTAATTTACACAAACTACAGTCGATATTCCGAATTTAGGAATCTAGGAAGATCCTTTAAAGCAATTAAAATAAAATATTTGTATAAAATGAGAAATAACAGATTTTTTTCTTGTGTGCCAGAACAAATACAGAAATTATTTGTCACGTTTTATAATATAAATAAAAAAAACAAATAATAATATGATACATCCAATTTTTGTCTGACGGAATTTGATGGTGAATCCTTGAGAGATAGCAAGCAGTACAGTAACGTTGACAGGTTATTAGAAATTTGAATGCAATATTTAAAGATTTTACTAAACATGAAAGCGATATAAGGGTACTTATCCATTTATCAGGTTAAATAAAGATCTGATGACTGAATTCTACTAATACATTACAGCGAAAGGTATTAGGAATGTAATAATAAAAATTAAAATTTACTTTTACAAGTATTAAAAGTTAAATTTTCCGGGAAGTTGAAAGAGAGATTAATATGCATGTAGACACTCCATTATGATTCTAACGCATTTCTTGCCCTTAAAAATGAAAGATATGCATGGGACTTCTAATGCAGGCTTTGAATCAAAAAGTAACAAAAAAACCCATTCCACCTACTGAGGGATGATTCAAACTTAGGGGTTGATGTGGAGACTCTGGTATCCTCTAATATGAAAAACAGATAACTGAGATGAAGGTTTCAGACCTACTTCAACCACGATGTCACTTTGCATGAGGTAGAGGGTTCTAGAACTACAGCACTGTCCTGTCGAGAAGAATTGAACTAACTTCACATCTCTGTTAATCACACCACAGTTATTTCCTCTTTTCTTCTTAGTCTAGCGTTGGTGATTTTCATGCTGCAGATACCGTTTGAAAGCTATTTATTATTTTTTGTTATGGAGAATACATTCCAGTAAAAAAGTTACTGTTGTCATTTGAAAATTTTGAAACTGTAACTGGGACTGTAAAAATAATTGTTTTAGCTTAACTGTTGTTTTTCATATGATTCTTGAGAGCAAAATATCTTAAGCCAAAATTTTATTCTGTTCCTAGGAAAAATATGATAGTTATATTAGAAGAGTTTTTTTAATAATCACTACGTATGTATAGCATGCGCATATTGAATGATGCAAATAGTATTTCATTCTGTAAGAAACATTTGGAAAAAAATGTATTTTGGAAAAAGGAATCAGATTCAGCAGGAAATTCTGAAATTTCTAGTTTTATTAAGAATTTATGTTGTTTCAGTAGTATGAATTCAAGACTACACTGTATCTTCTATTATTAATTTTCAAATTTATAACTTTTCTTCGGATTTCCCAGCACTGAGCAATCATAAGTCCTTTGCAGCATATATGATAGAAGCCGCAAAAGTATTATAAGTTAGGTTATACTGTACGGGATTTGACCATAGTTATATGTTTATATCTAAAAAAAAATCCATGCAGAGATCTGATTTCAGCAAGTAATACTCATCAGTTCTGCAGAAATTGATAAAAATGGAAAATGTTATAACATTGAACGTCAATATTTTTAAATATAAATATTAAACCTAAGTAAAAAATATTATATCTTTAAAAAATGCAGAGAACTACAAAAATATGTGATATTACATGTTTAATATAGTAGTATCAAAATACCACTTGTCCACTTGATCAGTTTTTATGAGTATAAAAACGTGCGAAAATACTATTCGTATAGTAACCAAAAATATATACATGCATTTTTTTATTTTTTAAAATACTAATCATCATTTTATGAATCAGATAATAAAGGCAATATGAATTATTTCCTTTTTTAAAAATATTTTCTTGAAATAAGATATATTAGGGTAATTTAAATAATATAAAGATATTTTTTAACTTTATATTATTTAAATATAATTTTTATACGCATGTATTTTATATTGTTATATAAATATAAATTTATAAATATAATGTAATATGGAATACTTTGGCAAAGAAAAATGTCGATCAATTGATATGCAACATATATATATATATATATATATATATCTTGAGAGAAAAATGTAGACTTTATACACAACATTTGTTAAATTTAGTAAATAATATGAGTTATATGAGTAAATAATATGAGTTATAACAGTAGTTGTTGGTAATACACGAGGGAATCACACTCTTGGGCGAAGGAAATGCAGGATAGTAAATAAGTGGTTATGACATCTTAAGTCCTAAATGTTAACTAGTTCCTCTCGAACTTATTTCATGGGGAATATATTTCATACCATAGGAATGTTGATCTGAAAGACCTGAAAATTGCTTTAGGAAGAAAATGTTAAAATTTAAGCAGTTTGTGGTGTTGTTTACCGTGAAGTGAAACTGGCTTTTTTCAAACGATAGAAAGATTACTTTACATGTAATAATCGTTTTCTTAGTTGTTACACTGAGAATCTGTGAAGTGCAGGAAAAGCAAAACATCTAAAAATATGTTATGAAAATTCCTTATAAACTGGAAAATAGCGAAATATATTTAAGCGTAACTTACATTTTAAGCAAAATATTAATAGAAAGCTTACACAGAGCATATGCGTATTATATAATGTTATAATTCTAAATGTCTTTAGAATTAAAAATAACAATATATATATATATATATATATAACCAATCAAAAGCAAGAAATAGTTTGAAAACTAAACTAAATTGACAACGAAAGCAAAATAATTTCAAAAACGCAACAAAAAATATAATCTATTCAAACAAAACCAAAAAAGGGACAGGTAAAAAACTTCATAGTATTTAGAGAGCGCAAATGTTGCTACTTCTAGAACACAGATGAACTGATACAAAAGTATAAAAATAAAGTAAAATGGAAAAACAAAAAAAACCAAATAAAAATATTAAAAAAGATTAAAAAAGGAAGAATCCGGCCTGAAGACTTTTTCAAGGGTCACCCTCAGGCAGGGATACAAAAAAGGGATTTTTTCTGTAAAGGAAATTAAGACAAACGTCTAATAATGATTCCTTCGTGACCCGAAAATCCCCTGAAATTAGGCCTAAGAGATATACCATTTTAACAGAAAGGAAAATACAAAACAACCAGTTAGAAGAAAAACTACTAATAAGTAAAAATACAATAACAAAAAACACCAAAATACCAAAAAACAGACAAATTAAACACAGAAGAAATAACAAAAAGGTAAAAATTATAATGCAAAGGCAGAACATACCTTCTATAACAGTCCAGAAAATCCCAAGCTATCGATTGTGATTCCCGCCCATTAAAAACAAAGCTAACGGCAATTTAGGTAAAAATTGTAAGCTCGCAGCGCTACCTATTGAGTGAAAAAAAGGAAGGAAAGTTCTAATTTTTTATTTAAGCCAAAAGTATTAATCCCAAACCATACCTTGTTTAATTAAAAAATTGACATTACAGTAATTTTTGGGAAATTCATTTTTAATTAAATTATTAATGAGGTGGTTTGATGCTTCAATATAGGAGTTTTTATTATTGCAAACCTTTTTTATCCTGTTAACTTGTGAGAAAATTAGATTTTTGAAGATTTTAGAGTTTAGATTGGAATGGTAATTACATAGTTTTGTTATTTTAAAGTTGAATTCGTCCCTTTTATCGTAAATACCAACAATTGTTTTACCATTATCAATTTCGATTTTTAAATCCAGAAAGGTAGCTTCAAGTTGATTTTTATTCGTTTCTGTTAGAATTAAATCTTTTGGATAGCAATTAGTTACAATATTAGTATTGTCGAAGTCAATCAGAAGTAGGTCATCAATATATCTCCATCCGTTTATCAAATTATATTTAATTATTATTTTCTCATAGTAATGTAGAAAAATATTAGCCAAAGCACTTGAGAAAGCCGTTCCCATTTCAATGCCCTTAACCTGTTTATAAAAGTTAATACCATTAAAAACGTAATTTTCAGTAATATTAAAATTACATAACTCAAGCCAGTTATTTTTAGGAATGATATCTTCATTTAAATATTCGTCATAGACAAAAGTGCAGACTTTTATTAATTTTTCATGAGGTAGATTAGTGTACAAATTTTCGAAATCAAAAGTATTAAGTTTATTAATGTTGTTATCTTTAAGAAAATCCAGAATTTCTTTGTTACTAGAAATAATAAAGTGCTCTTCATCTTTAATTTTGTCCAGGATAATTTTTAAGTATTTAAAGAAATGTTTACCCGTATAGTAATTATAACTGCCAGTGCTACAGGTCACAAATCTGAATTTTACTGGATATTTATGAAATTTGACTGTTGGGAATAAATAAGGATAGTTAAGAGAGCAAGTCTTAGTTTTGGTTGTTTTTTTTTGCGAATGCTAGCATTCTTTTATCTAATTCCTTTTTCCCGGTGTTCTTTAACAAATAAGTTGCGTTAGAGTTATATTCATTAATTAAAATTTCTTTATAATGATATTTACAAATTAAACAGAAATTATTTGCTGATTTATCTATTACTGTAATAACAAATTTTTCTTTTAAATTTTTTATTTCGTTTTTTAATGTTTTATTAAAATAAATCCCACGTTCTTTAGATCTGTCAAAATCAAAATTCATTTTTATTTTTATTTCCCTTAAAATTCTCACCTTCCATTCTCTGAAACCTTCCGCAGGCCAATTGTATTTTCTAGATAATTTGGCAATAAAAACATCCAAATCATTACCAATAGAAATCAAGATTTTTTCGTGGTTTATTTTTTCTCTTAATCTAAATTTTGTACCTCTTCCCATTAAATCTCTTAAAGAGTTGGATTCAATAATTTCCAAGTTACCTGTAATAATATGACCTTTATCAACATCTATAAAATCTTTATATTTTTCTTTTTTACAGTAACAATCTGTAATATTAATTTTATCTAAATTTTTTCCATAGTAATTATAATTAAAAAATTTTTTTCTTTAAAGTTGAAGTGTAACTAAACGCTATTGAAACAGTTGTTTTATCTGATAGAGGAAAAAATATATTATTATTATGTACAATTTTGGGCAATTTTATATATTCAAAGTAAATATCCAAGAATTTATTCACACAGAATTCTTTGTAAACATTATTTTTATTATTAAAAAGTAAATTGTTTTTTCCAATGTTAAGCTTAAATTTAATTAGATCTAGAATAATACTTTTTGTGTACGAATTTTTAAACTCTAATTCCCCGAATTTATTATTTAATAACCATTTAATTTTATTATTTCTGAGACCAAAAATGTATTTCCTAATTTTTTGAATGTTTTCACTATTGTGTTCCAGATAACAGTATTTTTGAAATTCCTCAAATATAATTTGAAAATTGCCCCCTTTTCCTTTACCTCTTTTAAATCTTTCAGAATACTTATCTTTATTTAGAAAATTTTTAAATATGTTAAATTTGTTATAAATGCAATTATTGTATAAATCTGCATATCCTTCCCCATTTAATTTACTATTGAGACCATAGGGAAATAAAGTTTTCAGGTTGCAAATATAAATGTTTTCCAGATCCAATCTTTTGTCCAATTCGTTAACATTGTCTTCTAGAATATAGATATTAATATTGTTAAAGTTATGGTTTTGAAAATGCTCCAGTTCGATGTCCGTAGTCCTATTTTTTATGAAGTTTTTAATATCGGATCTGTGATTGTTAATTCTTAAATTAAGCTCGGTGCTAGTTTGGCCAATATATTTTAAATTACATTCTGAACAATTAAAACGATAAATCAAGTTTTTGTTTTTACAGAATATTTGTAATTTTGAGTTATTATTATTGATCTGTACCCTATCTGCCAATGGACATGTCTTACACTTCCCGTTACCACAAATTTTATATTTTTTTGTATTTTTAAGATTTTTTAAACAAAACGATTGTGTCAGTAATTTTTCCTCCGTGAATGCTCCTGACACAAAGCTATCCACAGTGCCCCTTGGTAGAGCGCGCGACGGGCCATGCGCTATGATAAATTCGTTATTAACTTTTTCGGGTCACGAAGGAATCATTATTAGACGTTTGTCTTAATTTCCTTTACAGAAAAAATCCCTTTTTTGAATCCCTGCCTGAGGGTGACCCTTGAAAAAGTCTTCAGGCCGGATTCTTCCTTTTTTAATCTTTTTTAATATTTTTATTTGGTTTTTTTTGTTTTTCCATTTTACTTTATTTTTATACTTTTGTATATATATATATATATATATATATATATATATATATATTTCTAAGAGATTTGAAAGCAGAAAAGAAGATTCTTTACGAAATAATAGATTTACTTAGAAAATTATAAAACTATTAATAAATATTTCGCAATATTATAAATATAATTGTACTGTTTCCAATACTAGATTGTTCTTACTTGAACAATATAACTTTCTGACTTTCAATATGAAATTCAGCATAAACAATATAAATTTAAATAATTTTTTATGGATGTAAGAATTTAAAATTCTTATTTTTCCTAGAATAATATAAATAATTGGTAGCTGTTCATCTAAACTTTTCAACCTAATATTAAAAGTTCAAAATATGACATAGAATAAAAAAGTATTTTAATACAGAAGTTGAATTGAGAAAACTTTCTGTAAAGATTTATCATTTTGTAAATATGAGTATCTGCATTTAGGTATTTATTGAACGAAATAGGTGTTTATTGTGTGAGTTCATGATATGCTCGTTACAAATTCAAAATTATTTCTACAAATATTTTAAATTTTTTAAAAGAGAATCCAGAAGAATTTGCATGAATTTTATGTCCAAAAAAATAGGAGGATTTTTTTGTTTACCTGACATAATTATTCTTTACAATTGTTCTGAAGAATTTGCCGAATACTAACAACTTTTTTGAAGTTTCCCCATTCTTTTATGAATTACATTTGATACTCTATTCTAGTGTTTCGAACTAGTATGTAATTTGCACTATCATACATGAAATAATTGATAAACAACTGAAGTAAATAAATAAAATCTTTCCTCTATTATTGTCTGCAAAATATTTGGAAATAGCTGGTTCACTGGCGTTATTAGAAGATTGTTCACAAATCTTATTCCTCATACAAATATTATTATATTTTCTTATATTTCTGTCATATTCATTTTTTCTATCTTATTTCTTATGCATATATTGTTATATTTGCTTATATTTCTGCCATATTCATTTCTTTTCATTCATCTTTATTTTTTCATTTACTAATTATGGCGAGAAACAGTTCTGAAAATGTCTAAAAATTAGAATTAAGATTTTGAGGGACTTCCAAGTTCAAACCTCTTTAACAGTCATTATGACTCTAAATATAATAACTCCAAAATGTTAGACAAATGAAAATTCGTATATAGCAAATACATATATACTCTACTACCTAATACCTTCCAATAACATGTTCATCATCACTTGCAGTGAAATTTTTAATTCATTTTTTTTAAATATATATATTATATAATCTTGATAACATTATATGTTAATAACTATTCATTAATTGAGACAAAAAATATTTCTTTGGGATTTACCTTTATATCATATTTAAGTCTGTGAAAATGAAAAATGTGTATGTTTAAAAAAGAAATGAATGTGCTTCTGTAGGAAAGGAATACTTCAAAATCTCCCATCTTATTAAATACAGTTATAGTTAATCAAGATGTCTAGCTTATTATCTTAATGATATTTTTATAGATAAATTAAATAAATTTAGCTGTAAGCAATTTTAGAGATGCAGTAAATATTTTTGAATGCAATTTATGAAATAATTGGGGCAAGAGAATTGTAATAAAAAATTACAAATTTTATCAAATTAAATGGAATGAAATACTGGAATTTCGTAAAATGTTTATTTCGCATAATATATAATTCTAAGCCATTTAAGCAAGGCTTCAATACTTTTTTACGTTTTGCTTCCATAGAAAGATCAGTAAATACTTAGAAGACTTTTGAAGCATTGATACTTAAGAGTAATTGTATTTGAAAATTCATTAAAATTCTAATGTTATGCGGAAGGCTATAATAATTTTATTTAAGATAAAATAATATAATTTTCAAGAAGTAAGGCATAATAATATATCTGAATAAAATTGTTGAACTGAAACATCTAAAAATTCTTCTTAATTTTTAGTTAATTACATTGCTAATTATAAATTCAAAAAAATCGATTCGATATGCATATTCCCACTTTCCAAAGTATGTATGTGTCGTATTTAGGAGTTTTTGAGGTGTGATCTGTAGAACGCCAAAACAGCATGTAGACACAGATACACACAGAAACAAACATATATTTCATCCTTGTTAAAAGTAAATATTTCATTAGAAAGCTTCATTTAGGATAGCAAAAATATTTCGACTTACTTCTTTAAAAAATCATTTACTAGTTTTATCCATTGCAGAACAAATTACGAAGCAAAGATTTTTTTAAAAAAATATATGAGTTTCATGACTTTTCTCTTCTTCATAATTTTGTAGAAGTCAGCATTTTTGTTAAACATAGAGTATCTATAGAAATTTTGAACGGCAATTAATTTCGTAATTTCAGCCAAAATGCAACATTTAGCTTTTAAAAACGAAAAAAATTTCCGAATTTTCATTATTATAAAACATATGTGTATTTTTATTGTATGCATTAATTGCTCAAATTATAACATTTATTATCTACACTTACTTAACTATAAGAATGTCAAAAAGTCAATTCGTGTTTATGTAATAATATAAGCAATTCCTATGGGGAAAAAGAATGGGTACTATATGTTTTATTTAATTTTTTATCGTTTTCAGCATTTCTTTTATTTAAAGTAATTATTTAAATTATTTATTGAAGGATAGTATGAAATTAAATATGCAATTATTTATATTTAAGAATTGCTGATTATAATAATCTTCCTGTTTTCTTTGTCAAAATAACTAATGAATAGCTGTATTTACAAAATGTAAATAATATATCAACAATAGTTATTTGAAGTTTAAACTTTATTAAGTACTAGCCGCCTTTGGCGACCAGCCGGTTCGCCAGTATTACCGCTAGCTACAATTTTCAATTAAATATTTTAATTAACTGGTCTCTTAATAGATTCTCAAACAAAACCTTTTTAATCTTCCAATTTTGATAGTAATACCAAATTTATACTGTTGTTTAGATCGTTTCGTTCAATTTACCATATATATTTTGCTAATTTGTTGTCATTTCCGGTAAAACTTCAACTTTAATCTAAAGTGGAAATGGTGAAATTGCAATTAATATAAAGATATTTTTTAATAAAACCAAGATTTTTATTTTATTTATCATCTTTATTGTTATTTATTTATTATTATTATTATTGAATATGAGTATTGCAAACAGAATCGCTCGGTATTTAAGTCTTATGTGAGCTACAAAATATTTTTCATAATTTATGTAATATCTCAAAGAATAATACAACAAAAATTTCTCAGATTCAGCATAAAATTCAGTTTTCAGTTTTGCTTTCAAAAGGAATGAAATGAAATTAATAATAATATTTTGTTCCGGCCTATAAATATGTTTCAAAAATTATGAAGTCTAAATTTAATGCAGTAAGGTATCATATTCTGAGAAATATTCTGGACACACCAAATTTTAAATAAATGAATCAATGTTTCTGTTTTCCACGATCAACTAAGACTTATTTATGACGTTTTAAATGTTAAAAATTTAGAAAAATTCAACATTTTCATAATCTTAGTCCAATTAATCTTGAGAAACCTGTGCGCTGATTCGCGTATTTTCTTTGAAACGATCGATGGAAAATCTAAAATTATCCTTTTTTTATTGAATAGTAATATTCAAATTTTCATAAATCAGTCAGTTTAATTGATTGATTCAGTTGATTGGAAATTAACTCTTTTTATATAAAATATTAGTGTTTCAAGAACATTTTGTTATTCGTAATTTCCACAGTAGAAGCTTAATGCAAAATCAAAAATTCGTTATTCATTAGAGCATTTATTAAATCAAGTTATATAAAATATAATCATTTTCCATTTAGACCATTTTAGCAGATCTGTGACGTACTAAAGGTTTACAAATCAGCTTTGTGGCCCTGATTTGGATAGATATCCTGTTCATATTAAACAAAACTTGCCTTAAAATATAACTGATTTATTGGATTAATAATATAGAGTGTAAAAGATTATAAAATAATTTTTTTTGAATTTATTTTTTAGAAAAAAAATAATATATTATATATGTTTCCTTTCCTACAGACACGTGCCAAAAATTATATTTTTGCAGATTTTATTTCCAAAAAGATTTAATTTATTTTCAGTTAGAGCTTTAATCAATGTTATGGCAACACTTTGAAAAAAGCTAATTTTTTCCCATGAATGCGAAACGTTCTTAATTTGAATTTTTATTTTTTACTAAAAATTTTTTTGAAAAACATAGTTAAAATATTTATGAAAAAATTCATTAAAAATAGAAATTTAATTTTAAGATTAAAACATTAGTATCATTTAAAAGATAAATTTTTGATCTTTAACTTCATGTAAAAATCTTTTTTGTGCGGTAATATTTTCGGAAGTTATAGCAGAGACACGTCAAAATTTCGCTTAATTTTTAAATAAATGCAATTCTAATTAAAAATTCGAAGAAATAACCCCCAGGTGCACATTCCCGGACTCCAAGGTATACACGTGCCAAATTTGGTAGCTGTAGGTTGAATGGTCTGGCCTGTAGAGCGCCAACACACACACACACACACACACACACATTGATCTTTATTATAAGTATAGATTAAATAGGTTTTGCAGATTCAATAAGGAAATGATGACTCGATTTAACGAAATCAAATTATAATCACACACTTTTTTAAATATTGGTTTTAGAAATTTCATAAAAATGCAATCAGCAATACTTTCAGATACTGAATAGTTGCAATTAAAATATATAAAACAAATATTGGTGCAGTTTTCAAATGGATACATTTAGTTGATAAAAAAACATACAATTTATGCGAGAAGGACTAGAAACAATAAAGAACTGCTACAATGCTATAACGCAAATTTGATAAAAAATATTTTATACGTTCATAAAAAAATTAGTAATTGCAAACCGTAATTGCCTTACATCAAAGAATTATTTGATTTTAAGTTACGTTTATTAGTTTTCAACTGATGTAAAAAAACATTTAGTGGAATGTTTTTAATTACTCTTAAAGGTATCACAGCTTACACTGCAAACAAGGAATCCTAATAGTTATTCTCTGAAGCAAAGAAAGTTCGTTGAATGATCTCTCATTGCATTTCTTCTTTTTATTTTGTGGATTAAGTCATCTTAGTTAACATCCTCGAAGTTTAAACCAATTGTTTGCCGATTTGATAAGACACCAGGCACTGCTGCGCAAACTAATTCTGAGGAGATGAAAGAAAAACAAAGGAGATACCGCCCTTGGCACTATGTTCACGCTAACTGCAGCAGAAACGGAAACTCATTTGTTCAGTATGTAAATGATTCCAATTAACTGGCAGCCTAAATCTCGGAAATCAATTTGCATTTGCATTCCGGTTGGGTTGCATTTGGAGGAAAAATGGGTGACATATTAGAATATCTGCTATTTGAAATCTCCTGTTGCTCTTGAGCAAAATATTTGTTTTGCCTCAACTTCAAATAAATCAATAAAAGGAGCTTGGTGCATTTTACTGAAATTATTGTTCAAAGTGATACACTAGTATATAAAAATAATAAAAATAATCGATAAGCCTAAGATGCGTGTATAAAATTAAGAAATAATAAAGAAATAGAATCACAGGTTATTTAAGTTACATTTGTAATTGATTTTTTTACCCTTTAAGCTGCAAATCCTATCAACATGCATTAGCAATCATTCCATGTTTTATATGATTGAAATAATGTTTGGCATCTTTTGTAGTATATTCTCAGATGAAAGATATTTGCTAAATTCAATGTAGTTGCAATAATTTGCTTTCTTATAACAAATATTTCCCCATCAAGATAATGTTACTATAAAGATTACTAATATAAATAATAATAATAATATGAAATTTCATTTCTTAGTCTAGAAAATTATCGAAGTGCATGCCCTAAAATTTTCTGTGATTACATTCATATGTTAGTGCTTTTTTTTTCGTATCCACAGCATTTTATATGGTCACTTCAACCCCAATGGGAAGCATGTGTCCCATTAAAAAAGATGTCCCACCTACAATATTGCACTTATAGTTAATTTTTATTTTTATTTTAAATGAATACAGCTATTTGTACTTTAGTTGACCCATTAGAGCTCTAAATTATCTTAATTTTGGAAAAGAAAAACTGGTATTGAAAGAATTAAAAATTAAGTGAAATTTTGGCACTTCTTCATTTTATCTTTGGAAAACCTTGCGAAGAAAAGTTATTTTTACATAAAATTAAAATAAAAAATTGTCTTTCTAACTATACAAAATTGTTTGCCAGATTTTTTCCATTTTTATTCAGTTAGTTAAAAATAATATTTTAAATGTATTTTGCAATGATATTTTTCATTATTCAAGTAAAACTAATATTTTTGCTGTTGTGGCTATTATTTACTCTTGCCGGGCGGGTTTCTTATGGTCAATTATCCAGATGTGAATGTATATCTTTTTTCTCCTTGTAGAATATATTTCAATATAAGGTATGCTTTTAATTTAAAAAAAAAATGAAAATTTCTTACATTTGCTTTTAAGCTTAATTTTGAATTACAAAATTGCGAGTATTTTCAAAGTGTCTTCATACTACTACCCCTTCCTGTGATTTAAATGAATGTAATTGGTATAAGATATTGTAGAAATGCACAGCACAATGAATATAACGTTATTAGGCTCCTAAAATAATACGAGTTACATCTTTATTATAATTCGAAAATATTTTGTTGTGGAAGCAGTTAAGATATAGTTACTCAAGAAATTTAGTTGAAATTTTTATCAGCCAGTAATCTCGACAAACAAATTAGTTTCCAAAAGTGGAAAGTAAATAAATATATTTTGTATTCCCCACAAAATTTCAGTGATAAAATTCTTTTCCGTTCTTATATTTCTTATCAACTTATTTTGGATCAGCATGCAACCAAATGAGTAGAAGTTGAAGCACTTTCTGCTTAAAACTAAGCTTCAAAACTTTGATGACATAACAGAAAATAAGACAGTCTTATAGCGCAATGAGACATGTCTGTATAAGGCTTTAAAGATAATACGATTAGCATGAATTTGAAAATTTGAAAGACATCAAGACAAGCCTGGTAAAGACATTAAGATTAATTTATTCCCAATGCCCACAACTTTACTTAAGAAAATATCCAAATGCGCCAATTAGTCAACAAAAGCAGCTATCCTGCTCCAAATAATAACGTACTTTAATAGCCCTGAAATTTTAATTTAATGTCTGTTCCTAACGTTTATTTTCCTTTAACCCTCTTCATATTTCAACGCATTTAACAGTCATAACCTTCAAAATGCAAAACAGTTATAGTTATAAAACAAAATCTTATATATTTATCTTTATATAAAAATACGAATTCCTGATAGCGCTAAAAAAGATACACATATTCAATAATATGAGATTAATTGGTGGATTTCGACAATCAACGAAAAAATGTGTTTATATTTTAATTTTAATTAATGTTATTGGATTTTTTTTGTCCAAGTGTGAAAATGAATACCTCAACCTTCTTGGTAAATATACCTTATTTTCTCAAAATGGCTAGGTAATAATTGGATGCCATCAGAGGTACAAGCTGATTTAGTTTCAACATATAGATATGTATTAATTTTGTAGTGTATTTCTGAGGAAACTGGCCCTCCATTGTGTTTCGTTTACAATAAAAATTTTGGTAGGCAATAGCCATAAATACAATATTTGATACTAAGGTTCACACAAGTCAATCTATAGATTCCCTTTTTTCCATCTAGCAATGTTCCAGAATTATATCATAAGCTGTACTCCATAGGTGCCCAAAAAAAAAAGGCATAATTTATCATAAGTGGTTATAGGCTCTTAGATGAGTGCATTAGATATAAAAAAAATGAATTCTAAATTTAACTCTGGTATAAATGCATCCATATTAGAAAATTACACGTTTTACATCCACTAGATCTCAATATATATATATATATATATATATATATATATATATATTGTTACGAAATTTCCGGGTTTGTTTGGATAGTGGAAGTTATATGGTGTGGAGAACACTCAATCAGCAGGCGGCAGTAGAAAAAGAAACAACGACGTTTATTTACACGAAGACACACAGGACAACTATATACAGCACAGAGAAGGCAATTATCTTCAGCCGCGAGACGGGCAAACAGCAGCATACAACAAGACTCTACTGCAGACAGTAGAGCACAGCTTAGTTCAGCACTAGCTCTACTCCATCGCTGTTCTGTTAATCCCTGGAAGACCAGTTCTTCACCGCCGATTCCGACTACTCTACTCTGTCGATTCCGACTACTCTTCACCGTCGATTCCGACTACTCTCCACTGTCGAGTCCGACTACTCTCCACTGTCGATTCAGACTATTCTCCACCGTCGTTTCCGACTACTCTTCACCTTCGTTTCCGAAAACCTTTCACCGTCGATTCCGACTACTCTTCACCGTCAATTCCGACTACCTGCTCTGGCAGCTGCAGACTGCTTCCTTTTATAGGTCTCAGGAGACGGAGCTAGAAGCCTCTCAACCGATCAGGAACTTTCGAGGCGTATATCGGTTCCTACTGGACGGATCGGGAAAATTCTCG
>JAPMOR010070632.1:1369351-1383294 GCA_026543865.1 Argiope aurantia
TATATATATATATATATATATATATATATATATATATATATATAAAATTAATTGATTATGATTATTGTTCTTATGAATATTTTCCATATTCATAAGACCTCTAATTAAATGTGATATATATAAAACAATAAACTATAAATATATATTTCATATTTATTAGCCATAGTATAAATGTAATGGATTCTAAATTTAACTTTAATTTAAAGTTATCGAAAGAAAATGGGAAAAAAAAAACTGAAAGAAATTATTTAACAAGTGTCAGATTACTTTTACATTCATTTCCCTATTAAATTTCTAAAGCGAAATTATAAATTATTTAGTTTGAAATGAAGGGATATCAAATGTTGTTGATTATTCGCTGGGTTTTATAAGGGTTAGCCATCATATAGAAATTTAGAAAGTAGAGGCTTTAAAAAATGATATCCCTTTTCAAATATTTGATTAGAATCAAATATCCTTAGACATCGAAATTGAAAGAATGATACAGATGTATAAATTCTGTAGTATATCTTTTATACAAAAACTACTTTCTAAAACTGCCTAACCATTAAAAAATTTGATTTCGAGAGTTAACAGAAAAACGCTTTACTTAAAGTAAACTAATTCAAAGAATTGGTTTCTTAATAAGAGAAGATGTGTAATTGAAATCAAAAGAAATCTCATAGGAAAAACGATTTTTTGCAAAGGAATTTTTTTTTCTGTCTTGTCTTTATTCGAAAAGCGCTCGACTCAATAAATTCTTTTAAAGCTCTTTCTGACAGTCTAATATATAGGAGTTTGACAGATTTATTTCCAGTGTGATCCGTATTAAATTGCCGCAGGACAAAATGTTCCAGACTTTACTTAAAATGTATGCAGTCAGATCCAAGTGAGCTACAATTCGTATTGAGTGTGTTGATTTGGTTGAAATGAAAAGAAAAAAAGAGAGAAAACAATGTAAAAGTCACAAAAGTTTTGTCAGGATCTGATATTATATCACCTCATATTAGATCTAAGTATATACTAATCATAATTTTTTTTTTGAAATTTTCCAATATATGTGAGACAGTGTTTCATCATTTGATTTAATTTATTCTAATTTTACTAATATTATTAAACATTGTAACTATCCCCCTGACGTTAATTTTAAGTGAATTGCTAATGCCACTTGGCGTGGCGTTGGCGCAAAGAAATAATTGCATGTAGTGGTGCATGTGTGCGCTTTTTGTATCAAAATGTAGTTTATGTAATTCTTATAAGTATTATTTTCATGTGATGGGATATATCCATGTGCTATGATCCCAAAAATAAAGGGCTTTTAATTAATCTAGATGAAATATCTTCATCCAATAGCTGAAAATGCATTTCACTGACGTATGCGATGTTATAATGTGAATTAAATATATTCTAATATTACTAATATTATTAAATACGAATTAAATATATTTTAATATTACCAATACTATTAATTACGAATTGAATATGTTCTAATATTACTATTATTAAATATGAATTAAATATTTTCAAGTGATCATTAATATCATAAATTAATAAATCCTAAAATTGCTAAATGCGATATTAATTTATTCATTAAATTTTACCAGAAATTAAGGGAATATTTGTTGATTTAAAAATGTTTGTACTAAACTAGATCTATTTAATTGCCTTACAATACTTTCATCTCCACTAATAATAAAGGAGCGTGTTTGTGCCTGTTAGATCTCTGCAGTCCATTAGACATATATCTATATAATCTAGAACGTTTTAGAGGGTTGAAGAAACTGAAATTATCCGTATGCCTTGGCAAAATGGGCTTGTATTTGTATTATTCTCTCAAAAATAGACAATGCATGGCGCAAATCACAAAGCATAGGGTGCACTGTATCAGGGAGATACAGATATTTCTTGATATTAAAAATTTCTTTCTTTAAAAGGCACCTAAGAAGACATCAAGTAAGAAAAGACACACGATAAGGAATTAATTTTGGACAGGTTGATAAAAAATTATTTTGCTGCAATTATGAGGTTGTTAATGCCGATGATTCTTTTCATTCGACATTAAATTTTGAAGTCTTACAAGAATTACAGTTTTCAATTTTCGCTTCATTATTGCTTTGAATTTTCATTTTTTTTATAATTGCTCAAATACATCCCATAGGGGTTTTGTGAAGACTCACAATGTGGGAACAGTTTGGAGTTTAGAAGATAAACCATCTGTTGACTTTTCTAACATCAAGGGTGTTCTTGATTTGTATACCTAAATTCTAGAATCAGAAATTTTTGAAAGGAACGAAAATAAAATTAGATGACTATACACTATTATTAAATACATTTTGGCAGCCACCTGGTTTATTTGATGATTTTCAGATAAAGAGAAAAACATTAAGATAATGTATTTGCTTGGGGGTATTCAAATTACGCGAAATAAAGTAAGATAGCCAATTTACATGACAATTTTTAGATTATGCGAAGGGCACCGTCATATACAAGAGAGGCCAAAATGGCGGGATTCCAAGATTAACTTGGCAATTTTTATATAATTACGGCAAAGTCGCTAATCTCTGGTTGCTAGTTGCAAATTGATGTCAGTTTGCATTTATTATCAAATGGGCTGTAAAATCAACATGAACTTTGTTTATAAGTTTAAAGGCCATACATATAAACACATATATAGAATAATATTGTAAATGGCAAAATCCTTTTAGATCCTTGGTATCTAAGACAATCTTATCCAATTGAATAAAATACATTTTTTTATCATTCAGGCGCCAATTTAGTTGTTTTCGGGAAACTATTGTACATAAACAGTACTGAATATAATTGTAAAGACGATAATCTTACTGCTGATCCACAAATTTTCATATTAAATGCATCGTATAATTTTAGTTTTTTTTTTACTTGATTGCAATGAATAATGTGGGATTCTGTCGCATTTTTCTATAACGAAAATCAATCTACCCTCTTTTACTTTTAAACGAACAATAAATAATTTAATGTTTCATCAATTACATCATTGAACTAGTGATATTGCTTATCTAGAGCTGATAAGCAATTTGTGCAATGAATTAGATCAATGAGATGTATATAATTATGTGTTATCTCAATAGGAAGGGAGCGAAATAAAAATGATTTATATTACAATTAATCTTAAATTATTGAAAATTGTTCAGATCTTTATCATGCAATCTTAAATAAGCTTTTATGAATATTTTTTAATTATGATTAATATTTTATTATATTTATTATTTAATGAATTTAATATTTTAGGAATTTATAATTTGGGCTATACAAAATTACACAAAATTTTAAATAATTATTTGATTTTGCTTAGAAAACCCGAAATTTAAAAAGTAGTATTCCAATATATTTCTGATTATCAGTATCATTATAAATTTATGATACTGCATTTATTAAATCATTTCATAATTCTATTTAAAAGAAATATTTTTTTAAATTAAAACAAGAAACTTTTTTTATTTTATTAATTTATTGTTTTGAAATTTTATATTTTCAAATAATTCTAAATTTAAGTACGTGTAGGCATATCAGGCATTTAAATCCGCATCATATCATTTATTATACATTTAAATGTTTCTAAAGCCAAAGAACTCTCGTATACGTTGAAATAATTCGTTTTATAACTGTGCGGAGAGCGATTAACTAATCATGCATAAAGGGGAATTGAAATTCCAGTATTATGACAGTAAAAAAAATTAGGAATAGTGGTCATTTTAGTAGCGTCTCTATAATTATCGCTGTTGTTAGTCCCTTGTAAGAATGTAGAGAAATATATAGTAATCAAATATGTTGAATAGAAATTCTTGTTCTCTTACATCATTTCATATCAATATATTTTGAAAACTAACTTCTACATAATCTATACTTATAATAAAGCTCAATGTGTGTGTGTGTGTGTGTGTTGGCGCTCTACAGGCCATACCATTCAACCTACAGCTACCAAATTTGGCACGTGTATACCTTGGAGGCCGGGAATGTGCACCTGGGGGTTATTTTTTCGAATTTTTAATTAGAATTTTATTTATTTAAAAATTAAGCGAAATTTTGACGTGCTTCTGCTATAACTGCCGAAAATATTACCGCACAAAAAAGATTTTTACATGAAGTTAAAGATAAAAAATTTATCTTTTAAATGATACTACTGTTTTAATCTTAAAATTAAATTTCTATTTTTAATGAATTTTTAAATAAATATTTTAACTATGTTTTTTAATAATTTTTTTCGTCAAAAATAAAAATGAGGATTAAGCACGTTTCGCATTCAGGAGAAAAAAATAGCTTTTTTGAAAGTGTTGCCATCACATTGATTAAAGCTCTAACTGAAAATAAATTAAATCTTTTTGGAAATGAAATCTGCAAAAATATAATTTTCGTCACGTGTCTGTAGGAGAGGAAACAAATATGAAATATTATTTTTTCTAAAAAATAAATTCAAGAAAAATTCTTTTATGATCTTTTACACTCTATATATTATTAATCCAATAAATAAGTTTTATTTTAAGGCAAGTTTTGTTTAATATGAACAAGATATCCATTCAAATCATGGCCACACAGCTGATTTGTAAATCTTTAGTAAGACACAGATCTGTTGCGACATAAATCGTAAATATTTTATTTAAAAGTAGCAAACGATTATTTTAATAATTATAAATTTTATTTTGTAAATAGTTGTGAAATTCAGATTGGCAACAGTGATATTTTTGGAACTTTTAATTTGTTGTTTAAAAGCGATGCTAGAATTTTGAATGAAAATAAGTTGATGTAAATTTGATAATATTATCTATAATGTAATAAGATTTAGTTTCATAATAAGTTTGTCTGCATTCTATTTTTGTTGACGCACGAACACAACAGATTTACTAAAATGGTTTAAATAGAAAAGTGATTATATTTTATGTAACTTAATTCAATAAATGCTCTAATAAATAACGAATTTTTGATTTTACATAAAGTTTCTGCTGTCGAAATCACGAATAACAAAATGCTCTTGAAACACTAATATTTTAAATAAAAAGAGTTAATTTCCATTCAACTAAATCAATCACTTAAACTGATTGATTTATGAAAATTTGAATATCATTATTCAATAAAAAAAAGGATAATTTTTGATTTTCCATCGATCGTTTCAAAAAAAAAAAAAATACGTCAATCAGCCCGCAGGTTTCTAAGAATAATTGGCCTAAGATTATGAAAATGTTGAGCTTTTCTAGATTTTTAACATTCAAAACTTCATAAATAAGTCTTAGTTGATCGTGGAAAATAGAAACATTCATTCATTTATTTAAAATTTGGTGTGTCCAGAATATTTCTCTGAATATGATACCTTACTGCATTAAATTTAGATTTCATAATTTTTGAAATATATTTATAGGCTGGAACAAAATATCATTATTGATTTCATTTCAATCCTTTTGAAAGCAAAACTAAAAACTGAATTTTATGCTAAATCTGAGAAATTTTTGTTGAATTATTCTTTGAGATATTACATAAATTATCAAAATTATTTTGTAGTTCACATAAGACTTAAATACCGAGATATTCTGTTTGCAATACTCATATTCAATAATAATAGTAATAAATAAATAGCAATAAAGATGATAAATAAAATAAAACGCTTGGTTTTATTAAAAAATATCTTTATATTAATTACAATTTCATCATTTTCACTTTAAATTAAATTTGACGTTTTACCGGAAATGACAACAAATTAGCAAAATATATAGAGTAAATTGAATGAAACGATCTAAACAACAGTATAAGTTTGGTATGACTATCAAAATTTGAAGATTAAAATTGTTTTGTTTGAGAATCTATTAAGAGACCAGTTACTTAAAATATTTAATTGAAAATTGTAGCGAGCGGTAATATTGGCGAACCGGCTGGTCGCCAAAGGCGGCTAGTTGTTTAATAAATCAAATATAAAAGCAATTATGTTAAAGTAATTTCGTATAGCTTATCCCGCACTGATTAATATTTAACTAGAAGCCGGCTTACAAAAATAATTATTTATGTTTAATCAAATTTAAAAATTTATGGTTTATAATAATTCCAGGCTGCGTCCAAAAAATTCTTTTTTGCATCATTAAACTATCATATGTATAGTAATAGTAATGCTGTCTAGATAAAGCAAAGTTATTATATTCGATAAGATTATTCAAGTTCCAACTATCGGTAAATTCAAAAGCAATTGAGTGGACTTCGAACACTAATTCTGTTTCTTTTCAGAAATTATTATTTCATGGAGCATACTAGAAAGTATTGCTTCTCGGAAAGCAGTGACAGTAAATCGCAAAGTACTATTGTAGCTACTTATTGTATTAAGTACTATTCTAGCTACTATTGAATTGAATTAATACTATATCATGGAATATATTCCTCTTGGCTCTAGTTCATCATTCAATAAATAAGTATAAAACATATAAAAACAAATAATAAGAAGAAGAAAAAGAAGAAATAAGAAAAATAAATAAGTACATAAATGATTACTTGAAAAAAATGTTTCAAGTTTATTCATTTATTTAATACGTCGACATCCACTTAACTCATCTGCCATTCTCACTTATTATCTAATTAGTACAGATCTACTCATTCTATTAGATTACCCTTCAGATATTAGTAGATATTAATAATATAGAAATTATAAAAAAAGTAATAACTGCCCTTAATATAGTAGATTACTGCATATTAGATTAACCATAAATTTACTACATTACTGTAATTTACTACATATTCCAAAAAAGTAAAAAAAGTAAACACATAAAATAGGGATTTGAATCGCATTTATGAACTATGCATCGAATATATTAAATAAGTTTACAAGTTTATCAGAATTAAATTTTTTGATCCTTAAGACAAGAGGAAGTAAACCTTCTCAATAGGATAGACAAAATGAGGTTAAGGTAAAAATGTTGAATTACAGTTATTAACCTCGCCAAAAAGGGTCAAGGGATAAGTACGAAAACACTAAAATAAATAAGAATATTAAATATTTAATATTTTTATTTCTAAAATTAATTACTGATTTAATTACTAATTTAATTTAAATTTTTGTAGTAGACAAAATATAAGAAAAAGGTAATTCTTTGCTATCGTGGATTTCTAATACTAAATTAAGTTTTGCTTATATATTGAGGTATTAACAAAAATTCTTTCGTATAGTTTCGTATAGTTATAGTATAGTTTCGTATAAAACTAATAATTCCAAAAGCTCATTTTGAATTTATGCATTATTTTAAATGAAATATAATAAAATTGATATTTTTTCAACTCTTACTTATTCCACAAAGTAAAGTGGAACAATAAAAATGCAAATTAAGAAAATAGAATAGTTCAGAATAATTTTATGAATTTTATATGCTTTTGAATAAAAGAGTTTTTTTACATATAATGGCTTTTATTCAAAGGAGAGTTTAAATGTATCAAAAATTAATTAGTTCTCAAGAAAAAAAAAAGCAAAATCTTTTTAAATAAAATATTTTTAGAAACTTTTTTAAAAATATTTTAGGAAAACGTTTCGATTCAAAGAAGGCTTGTTTGAAATGTAATAAATGTCTAACTATTTGAAGCTCTTTTTTTTTTACAAAACAGAATTGTATTGATTAGCTCCAGTTCAGTAAGAAAAAAAAGGCTTTCAATAAATACTGAAAATGGTACATTTTCAGATTTACTTTTTAAAATATATAATGTCAATATACTCAATAATATAATTGCAATAAAACAAAAATTATATACCAAAATAATTTTCATTCTAACTTATATAACTTAACTTCTGTATAAAATATTTCTAAAGAAACTTAAACAAAACCTTTTGTGTCTTTTAAAAATATTCTAAATGCTTATAAATCCTCATAATAGTTTCATGCTTTTCCTCATTCACAGTTAAAATTTAGGGTAATTTCCATTTCTTTTATATAAATGTGCTATTAAATTTATTTAATAAAAGTCAACTATGCATTATTGGTAGACAAATGGAAAATTTTATCTAATTCTGTATTAACTTTAGAATCAAATATAGAAGCACTAAATAAATTTTCCCGAAGAGTGTTTCTTTTTATTTCGCTTCATTATTGGATCTCATCACACATTTTATCTTCAATAAAATATGATATAATTTAGCCATCTTATGGCAAAGAAA
This sequence comes from Argiope aurantia, assembly GCA_026543865.1. Lineage (NCBI taxonomy): Eukaryota > Metazoa > Arthropoda > Arachnida > Araneae > Araneidae > Argiope > Argiope aurantia. The sequence goes on from JAPMOR010070632.1 coordinate 1,377,483, forward strand.
TATTCAGCATTTTTTTTTTCTAAATCTAAAAGTTTCCAAAATCAGTTATTTTTTATTTTAGTTTATTGACATCTGAAAAGAGTTATTAGCGAGGCAACTAAGAGTGCTCTTCTTTAAAGATTTTTACTACCTTCCACAGCACATATGAAAAGAGGGAAAGATAAAATCATGATATGACTAAAAAAAGTTTCACATTGCACTTGAATTAATCTCGGATTTAATGATTTTTTTTATGTTACATTTCACGCCTTAAAAAAAACATCATGTTTTAAGTTTCAATTTAGTGGAGTTTGATGCAAACATAGTTTGAGGCATAAAAAATTATTTTAATTTTCAAATAATGAACTTCAAATAAAACTTTGAAGTATGAATCAGGTTTTCCATCTCCGTTAGTAGTTTAATGCATATTTGAATACTAATGAGGAAAACTTTATGACTAAAACCAAACTAAGATATTTCTTTATGAACAGAATTTCATATATTGATAAGAATATTTGAACGTTTTTTTGTTTTGTTTTTTCTGATTTTAGATTTTGAATTTATTATATATAAATTATTTTTTAAAAAAACTGTTTAAATAATATTTTTGCCAAAACCTCTTTTGATTTCCTTCATCCATCTGGATCATTGGGTCTTCGCGTTGGTAATTCATTTTTGAATCTAGTTTCACAGAAGGTTAAAATATGTGATATGATGGATTCTAAATTTTAATAAGAATAACGACAATCATATTCCACCTTTCCACCCAAAAGCATATGGGAGAATTAAACGATCCTCACGCTGTGACTGCACTGGTGGGAACTATTGTAGAGTCCTAAGGGCTCCCGTAGGAGGCACATCCCATCATCGATATGCAGTAGTCATTCCCACATCATTGCTATCTTACTTGGGTTGCACGAACCAATCACCATACAGGAAACCCATATCTGAGACGTCTTCGGGTGGGAGTTTAATCAAGATAATGCAATGCTTCGTCTTATATAGAGAAACTGCCGATAAAGTAGAAGTTATGATTTCGAGTAATTTTTTGTCCCTATTTCCAAATCATGCAGTCAAACAAATTACTCAGAATTAAAGCCTTAAATAATCTTGGAAATCCTGCCATTATGTCTTCTTCGAGGTTACCTTTTATCTCATATCAACCAATATTTGTAATGGGAATAGGCATTTGGTTATTCATGGGCAAATACTCAAAACTGATTTTTGAGGTTATCAGTGGTCTTTAAAATAAAAGAATCCTTTCAAATAAAAATATGGAAAACGATATGTTAAAAAAGGTTCCTAATGTTCTAAATTTCTAAAGAAATTTTAAATATACAAACTGATTCTCTACTGATTATTTAAATTCTAATAATTATAAATGAAAAAGGATGTGTGTGTTGCCCCGTTGCTATATGGACCATCAGACTGAAAGTTTCCGAATTTGGCATATATATACTTTGGAAAGAAGGGTGATTGCACTTCGGAAACATTTGTTTACGACCTTAAGTAACTGAAAATTAAATAAGATTTTATATTTTTACCGTAACATTTCTTAGAATATTATTTCAAAAACCATTATACTTCTTTAAAATGAAGAAGGTTGTCTTTTTAATATCACTGTAATATAAGTTTTTTTCCAAGAACTCAGAATTTATAAAAATATATTTTGCATAAGAAGAAGTGAAAGAAGCAAAACAAAAATTATTTTGCTATTTATGATAAAATATTTATTCACGTAATTATTTGATTTTTTTCCCTGTTGAAAAAAAAATTATTTGAGTACTTTACCTGAGAAAACAGGAAACAAATATTACTGGAAAACACAATTTGCAAATTGAAATATATTACCTTCTCAGTTTAGGTTTTTAATGACATTATGATGTCATGGGAATTGACTCCATTATAAACGCTGAATATACACATTAAATAGGAAAAGTACAAAAATTACTGAAATACCGCATCGTTAATGTCTTTCATAATTTGGTGCTTTAAAGTGCTTTATAAAAAGACTCGTCAACATTAAATTACACATAAGATATATAATTGAGTATATCACATCCGATATTCTCAGAGAACCATTGAACTCAATGTACTCCCCAAATGCGGCTATAATAAGTAAGGAAAAATGTAATCTAAATGTAATGAAAAGCATTGTTAAAGATTGATTTCTGTAATGAAAAACTCTAAAAGATGTCATTATAAGAAAAACAGAATTTGAAGAAATATTATCATATAAGTTAATTTTTTATTTACGCTGAAAAACGAGCTTAAATCAGATGAAAGATCCAAGCATTAAAATTTTCATTAGTTTTAATAGATAGCATTTGGGAAACATTTCAGTATCAATCCTATGATCTTTGAGTATAAAAGAACCTATAGGTAGCTGATTACCATTCAGACAAGACAGGTGTGAGCTAACTACCTATGTTTACAATCGATATTTATATATACAACATAAATGATTAAAAATAGTGTTAAATATAAAACACAAAATATAAACAATACGATATCATTACAAAATAGTGATAAGGTTTGCATTAAAATTAGGGGTAAGGATGTTGTGCAACAACAAACCTTATAAAAATATTCAAATATAATATTTAAATTTGTGCAGAAATAAGCAATAAAAATATCATTATTATTTCGATATTTAAATGAAAGTATTGCATTCATGTATGATTTAATTTCAAATTTGAAGCAAGTGGAATTATCCTTAATTATTAACATAAAGAAAGACTTATCTAAAGTAGGAGAAACAAGCATGCACAAACAACGATTTTATTATAAAAGATTCTGATCAAATATTTGACAGCATAATTTGCGTAAATTGCCATAGTCCTAGCTTAGGGGCCTTGCCTGTGATCTTTCCTTCCCGAGTTCGAGTCCTGCTTCAGGCATGCTTTTTCTTTATCCTAGGTCCTATCTGTGAGGTGTATGAAGAAACTCCCTCCCCATGTAAAAAGAGTAATCTTCATATGAGCTAGAAGTCAGACTTCTATTCTCGGGTGCTTAGGGGTCCTTACACTCAGAAGTTACTGCACTCTCCTTTCCATGGTAAAGCGGACACATCATTATCATTTGCTTTATTTTTTTGAAATCTATGGAATAACAATTCTGTTTTTATTATTTGCGAAATTCATTTTGAGGAAACAGAAAATAAAATTGCATTACAGGAGAAGATGATGTTTAATTATTATTTCTGAAAGAGAAAAAAAGAATTTATTTATTGCTCAAAGAGAGACTCATCTAAAGTAGGAATAAACAAGCATATGCAAACAATGCTTTTTTCATTAAAGCTTCTGATCGGATATTTGACAGCGGGATTAGCTTTATTTTGTTGAAATCTAAGCAATAAAAATACTGTTTTTTTATTATTTGTTGTTTCTTGTGGCACTTGCCATGGACAAGCCCGCTGTTACAAAGACAGCGATTTAAGCCGGTGGAGGAGAGTCTCTTGTTTTTTTTAGTAGCGCCAACTAGGGCCAAGAGCACGACTTTGCTACTCACGCATCACACATTCGCTTGCACAACCCCTTTTTACAGGAGAGTCATTCACACATCTCACAGATAGAAAGAACAATGGAAGAATAACCATGCCCAAACCGGAACTCGAACCCAGGACGTCCAGATCACGGGGAATTATTATTTGTGAAATTTGTTTGTGAAAACAGAAAGTGAAATTACATCACCGAAAAAGGGAATATTGAATTTGAAGCGGATTACACAGAGACATAAATTTTTATTAGCACTAATATCACGGAACACTATTTCTTTAGTCAAATTCCTGCTACGTTGAGAAACCACTACATTTAATTTAAACTAAGCCCAGTCAATATCCTTGAGAAACTAGTTGGTTTCAAAGACGGCGAGATTTTCCTACGTATTTAACCTACTTATTATTGAAAAGATCCCGAAAAGATAAATAGAGGGCACTCGTGAATCACATTATTTTATTAGACACCTCCTTAAAAGTCATTAACTTTTCTATTTGATTTCATTTAATTTTATTTGTCTAAAATTAGAAAATATAGAAAAAGTCTAATTTGATTCAAAAGTGTTCTCTAATAAAAGTAATGCTATTTAACAACAATACTCTTGTTATTTTGAAAGTCTTCTTGTACCCATCTAGGTTCACGTGTTTTTTATGTAATGTTATTTAAACAATAATTTTCAATTTCAAAATTACATTTAATCCAAATCATAACATGTCTTACAAAACTATTGTATAATTTAGTGATTTTTTTTAATATTTGAGAAAACATAGGGTTTTTTTCCATTTAAATTTGACATTTTTTCAAGTATTCTGAATCAGGGTCAAATTAATTAAGTGGTATATTTTTCATCTTGTATAATTCCTTTATGTATTAGCTAGGGGCTGAAGAAAAACTTGTAGAATTACTTGGCAAATTAGTGGAGAGTAATATTTTGCTAAATGTTTATCTTTTTTTAAAGATAAAAAGATCATAACTTATAAGTGATTTATCATTGTGCATTCAGATTATTTACATAAATATTATAAACTAAATGAATGTCAAATTTAAAATAGGTATTTTTTTAACGTGTTTTAGTTGCCGTATTTAACAAGAGAAATTTTTTTTAGCATCATTTAGTTTTAAAGTCTTTGTTTTTAATTTTCAATAAGATGAAATACATATTTTTTTAAAACTTTCTAGATTGGTTGGTTATTCTTCCTTTTCCTTCAACGCATTTTTTTTAAATTTTTAATTTTTTTGTAATTTTTTTTCTATATGATTACTCTACTTTAATAAGTATATATTATTATTAAACTGCCACACAGAATATTTTCGATGTTTTGTAGACACAGATATTTCTTCTTTTGTTTTTGTTTTGTTTCTTACTTGAAAATGCATGTTAATTAACCAGGAGAAATTAGTACCAATTCACATCGGCCATTAAAACTCTAGAAATATTTTCCATGTGTTTCTTGTCGGAAATTACAATATCTGTGGTATATCAAGGTCATTTAGTGTTTCTGAATTATCTGAATTCGCAACAATGTCATCAAAAACAAAGAAAATATAATGTAATTTTTTCAAAACAATATTTATTATATGGCAAAAGAAACTAAATAGGAAAGGACAATAATTTAAATATATATATATATATATATATATATATAATGAAAAATATGTATTTACAATACAGTTTACAAATCCATTTTCTGTTATTTAGTTATTAAAATGCTTTGAATTTCATTTTAAAGTTCAGTAACAGTATTTTAGATAAAAACATTTTTAAAAATGTGATTTTAGATTCAAAATGGATTCTTAATGTTGGTAATTACCATAAATTTCTTGAAGTATCAGGGTGGATTGGAATACAAGCATGAATACCTTCATGACCAAATATAACTTTTGGAAGCCACGGTTTTTGTTGATGAAAAAAAGTAATGATAAAATCAGTAAACCAGAGACAAGTCATAATGCTCACATAAAAGGAAATTTTACAGGATACCAAATGTAGGGTATGAAACTCGAAATAAAAGTGACTTTACGTTTTTTTATACAATAAATGTGTCTATTATTTGGAAAATATCAAATGGAACCATTCTAAAAAAGAAATTCCATTATAGAAAATTTAGGAATAGTGATATTTTTCTTTATCATACAAAAAATCCCCTGACGTATTATTTTTTTCATTTACAATAGAATATGATATAATGAACATATAATATATTCTTTTCTCATTATTCCAACAGATTAATTTTTTTTATTTCTTCGCCTATTTAATATGAATTTGGAGCTGAACAGTTATATTTTTCATGTTCATTTTTATGTATGCAATAAAAACTATTTTTTATTGAATTACA
>JAPMOR010070632.1:1383694-1396545 GCA_026543865.1 Argiope aurantia
ATATATATATATATATCAGGTGCAAAATATCCTGTTTAAAACTTTCATTTATGTGTCTCCATCGGGTAGATAAGATCAGGTGGTTTTAAAGAAATTTTGCTCTAGAGAATTTTAGTTAAGGAAACTACACTTTCAAAATGAATATTTTAATATTCCCTGACTTATTTCAGACGAAATCTGTATCTTCAGCAGCGAGAGAAATCACTTCAAAAATTTTTAACATATTTTCTAATAAATGTACTAGAATATTATTAACCGCATGCTGTTGGCGAAAAATAGTTGTGAAAAAACTTATTAGTATGCTATCTTTAGGATATATTTTAGGCGATAATTACATCTTTATGTATGTATGCATATATATATGTATGTATGTACGTACGTATGTTTTTCCAAATGAACGCATGTATGTATATCAGAAAACCGAATCAATTTTTTTTTCACCTTTCTTCCGAACAATTGAAACCAAAACTGGTACAATATTACAGTTGTAGTCTCAAACTTTTATAGATTTAATTCATTGGGTTACCATGCTTGTGAAAGTACTGAAGACAGATAGTCAATACTTTACAATTGCGATTCCACATTCGATATATATCTCTACATTGAGAGATAAATTTAAAATAAAAATAAATCTAAAATATCTATCAAACTCTCTCCGTTTTGTTGCTATCGTATTATTTATAACTGGAACAGCAAGACAAAACCACTTTCTATAAATAGAATTCATTCAAAATTTGATAGAAATAGAAAATTTGCGTGTTAAGACCACATACAGAATATATATATAGTTCTGGTTTAGAAAATATAGTAGATAAGAAGTTTAACCATTTGAGAAAATTTATTGAAATGTAAAAAATATATTTTATAATTTGTGCATTTATGTAGTTTTATTTATGGCGAAATTCGATGCAGACATGAAAGTACAAGTTGTTTTCTTAAAAATGCATTGATTTAAATCCATTAGATTACAAAAATTTAATAAAAAATACCAAGTACCTTAAAAGAAGCATTGCCTAATATATATATAAATTAAATCTACTGTAATTAAAAGATATAAGACCTAGTATACAATTAAAGGGTCATTTTATCAAAATACTTGTTTTGTCATAAAAATTATTTTAATGTATAATTATCCGTTTCAATCACTAATTATCAAATAACATATAAACAGACTTAATTTGAAATTTTATATAGGTATTTTGGCATCAGAAAAGCAATAATTTTTTTCATTATATATGAAAATATGTAACAAATTATAATTGCTTTATTTAAGGAGATTTATGGTTTTAAATTTTTAAACATGGGCAGGCATGATTATGATTTGGATAAAATATTATTGAAATTTATAAATAAAACGTTGGCAATAGTGGAATATGTTTTGAACTAGAATGCTAGAACGTTGACCAGTAGCTACTTGAAGAAAAACTCTTAATTAGAGAAGTATTTTATTTTACTACACGAAACATTATTTTGTATTAATAACATAGGAAAACTGCAATGTAATTTTTTCTCTTTTTTTTAATCTCTTTTTTTTAATGAATATTGCTCCTTATTTTAAATCACTAATTTGATTTTAAATATTTAATTGGTAATAGTATTTGTAAAAGAATAAGAGCAAATATTTTAGCAAGGAAACATTTGCATCTAGCATGCATTTGTTCAATCGTTTTTTTCCAAATTGACAGCACAGCATATTTTACAATTTTGTATTTTATATACATGTACTGACAAATAAACATTATACTAAAAGATTTTAATTATTTCTATTTGATGAAAAATGCCTCAACATGTTCGATTTTCAAACTGTTTACTGTACGTAAAATTTGATAATTTTTTAAAATAAAATTAAGTGCCCTTAGTGGCTGTTGTACTATGAAATCTCCTAACAAATATTTCAAAGAGCATTTAGACATTAATCCTTTTTTGAAATTTTAGAAATATTGTTTTCAATCAAGAAATTACCAATATACCCATGGTAAAATTCCTTCATTTATTTACTTTTTCAAAGTTTGAGTTTAAAAATAGACATTCAATAATACTTCTTTTATAAAGTTAATAAGTAGTATCTAAATCGAATTCTGGACTTTTAACATGTGACTAGAATATTATTAAAATTCATTTAATGATTTAATAACATATTTTATGAATTTTTACAAGAACATTTTATTTAAAAACTAGATGATTTTTTAAAATTATTTAACAGCGTTCAGTTCAGTAATAATTATATAAAAAATAAAAATAAAAAATGTGCTTATAAAAAGGTTTATCCAATAATTTTAAATTAAAAACGTAAAAATTACATAAAAATTCTTAATCTTCTAAGTATAAATGCCATATTGAGATAATTGGTTTCAATTTAATTTTATATAAAAATGAAAAGAAAAAGGTAATCCTGATTGATAGGAACTTTTGTTTTATTTCGTTAAAAAAATCTCAAGGAGATATTGAAAACACTTTGCATGTCATAACGCATGACATGAGAACGCTATTAATGAAGCATTAATTTGACGATAACCTGAGTAGTCTTCAAAGAGAATTCTATTATAATTATATATTTAATTCTGAATTGGAATTTCATAATGGTACTATAAATTCTTATCTATTATTGATAAATTTTACAAATTTAAATTATATTTACTGACATTCACAAACGTATCTTTAAAAGTATATTTTTTTATTTAAAATAAATGTAATCAACAAAATAAATAAGTCAAGAAAATTAATTGCAAATGTCAAATAATTTAATTCTTAGATTTCAAACAGAGTTTGTAATAAATACAAAAAATGATGTATTCTTAAGTTAAAAGCATGGATTAATCTTTCTCAATTTCTTATCCATTAGAAATATATTTTGCATTGAAACGTTGAAATATAGACGGTTCTCCAGATCTCCGAAAATTCATTATTCAAAATGTAAATGAATTTAAAATGATTTATTTGCCAGCTAATTTTTTACATTTAAAATTAAATTTCTTTTCTAACCCAGATTTTTGAGGCTTATCAATCATTGTGCTTCTTATTTCATCTGATAGATATTATTATTTATTTGTTCAGTTGCGCAAATGTTGATACAAATATTTGCTTTTACCTAATATTTCAATTTTATTTTTAAAGATGGAGTGAAAACATTTTGGGCTTGATATATTGAACAGTCTGCACTTTTATTAAAATATCACCAAGAATGTTTACTGCCTACTTATATCGTGCTGAATACTGATTATTTTTATTCCAAAAATGAATTACTGTCGTTTTAATTTATTTTATTTAATTTGTAAGCAGCATTGATTCATTTTCATAGATTTTTTTTAAAACTGGAGAAACTTAATGGACAACATATTTGCTCTAGCTTTTCAGAGAAACATTTTTAATATGGGGATATATTAAACTTTTTCTTCTTTTGAAAATTTAAAATTTTATCATTAATTGCCTTCATTTCGGAAAATGAATTGCCTTTTCTATCCATTTTCTTGAATCTAGACATCTGAAACTATTATAGGTATTTTATTCGGATATAATTAAACAAATGAAATCCTGATAAATTATTATATGATTCCGCACACATAAATTAACTTAATTTAGTGCCATTTATTAGAGGTTGTTGAGTATTACTAATTAATATATTAAACCGTTGAATTGTAAGAAATTAGCTAATGCCTTCTTAAATTATGCTAGATAATTTATTAATTTAATTGAAATTTGAAGCATTGGCATTACTTTATCTTCTCTTTTGAATAATAGATGGCGATGCCTGATTAGGTACTCACCCAATAGTGCATTGTGATTGTGATCATAGGGGGTGATGCTATCCTGAAGAGATGTGCGCGTTAATCTTGTCTTGTCTTTCGTCTTTGTGTTTGTTTGTGGGAAATGGGATCATTAAGTCAACCATCTAACTCTCCGACCCGCCCGAAGGCACACGGATTTAAACCATAAAACTGAATGACCGGACCGTCGCAACAGCAATTGGCGAGAACTGTGGTTGAGTCCTAAGGGCCATCACCGGCCACGGTACAATCCTTCCCGAAGGAAGTACGTCCCGTCATCGATGGGAGGAGTCAGATACCCCACCTATTAGTGTTCCCTCCAGGGTGGCGAGATCCAACTACCATGCCTGAAGCATCTCATCCTCATTTCGAGTCGCCCCCCCGGGGGGTAATGTGATCATTAAAGAAGTGTTCCCGAAAACATGCATTCTCTTGCTTCCATTGCACGTATCATAATAATCTTCACTCCACCACGATATTCCATTAAATGCAATGCACTTTTTGAGGTGGGCACCCAGTAAACGTAAGAAGAAAGATGATGAAAGGGCCAAAATATTTATGAGTGCTATGAATAATCGTGGCAGTTAATCTACTATAGGATGTATTCATTCTATTACTCACAAGTAATATGCTATTCTGTGTATAAAATAGTAAAAGTATTAAATCTTATTATTTGTCAATAAAATGAATTTTTATAAGACTTCATTTCAATATTGGACTAACATTTAAATCCATAAAGGTTTATTTCAGCAAAAATATTAATGTTATGATTTAATAATAAAAATGGTTAATTAGTTGATTTCTATATTTAATTGACATTTATTTTTACCTATTGCAGATTCAGTGTTTAAACTTAGATGTTGATGTGTAGTTATTTCTATTATTTCCAGTAAGCTTTATTTTCGTTATTTGAGGATAAACAAAATGACTCCTTCTATCAGTCGTCTTAATAGGTACCTTTTCCCAATTATCAAAGTCCGAAAGTTAGAGAATATTCTATAAAGTTGCTACATAAGATGATTTTAGTGTAAATTTTACTTAATATAAATTTCCCAGTTTTCTCAAATAATGCAGGAAAGTAATGTTTTATTCATGAAATATTTTAAAATATCAAAATGCGCAACTCCAGAATATGTACTATGAAAATTATTTAATCGACGATTAACTCGCACGTTAGAAGTTCAAATGCTTTTAGACTGTTCTAATAACTTTAGTTCAAATGCTTTAATTTCTGGGAAATTTTACTTCAATTTTTCCCAAATGTGAGATTACAAAGCAACAGTAAATAGATTTTACATTTATTAGAAAACAAATCTCTCCGTTTAGAAATAAATTATGAGTGAATGCAGCGTGTGCTTTCCACCATTATACTTAATTATAAACAGAATCCTTTCTCGAAACTTCACTTCATTTAACTCGGAGACTACATCACACGCGAAAATGATTCAGGGTTCAATTCGATTCGCGCATAAAAGGAAGTTATAAATGACTCTGTAGCAAATATTCCCGTTTCTCTGCAGATTGAATTGCCATGTGGCGAGAAAACTAAGCGCATCAAGCAGTGTTAATTTAAATTTTCGTGGAAACAACTTGTCTTGGAAAGATTTAAGTTAACCTTCTGATCAGATTAAATTACAATGGAATTTAATTATTTTTACTTCTGGAAAAGATTGGGTGAAATCAATCGATGATATTTAGCTTCTGGAATTGCAAAAAAGAGAAAATAAGTATTCTTACGTTTTTAAATATATTTGACGTTTATGAAAATATATTCGCCGCTTATTGGTTGTTGTAAATGATTGTATAAACATTTAAGGAAATGAAGTTTAGAAAAAGTCTGATAGAGCTTAGACTAAAGCAAAATTTAACAATTATTATACATTTGTATACAAAATATTATTTAGTAATTAAATTTTTCAAAATTGTTATGTTATTGTAATATTAATGCTTATTATTAATGTTTTTAAATATAATATTCTAAACAATCACTACTATATTATCATAATAATTAATAACTAAAATTAATATAATAAACTGAAATACTAATTTAATTATAATATAATAAAATAATTAATGATAATAATGTATAATATAATAATAATAATAATTAATAATGTCTTTTGTAATATTCGTAATTTAAATAATAAATTTTTGAGAACTAATTATTTTTTAATCTTCATAAAAGTTTTAAGTATAGAAAAATATACAGAATAATTAAATAAAGAAGAATTAGGAAAATGATTGCGGATAGTATGAAAAAAATGCAAATTATTTTTATAGATAATATATAATATTTATGAATAATCAATTTTTATAAATACAAAATTTAATGTTTATGAATACTGTCTGATTAATGAAAGAAAAATTTATTAGGAAGTATAAAACAAGTAAATTCAACAAATGCGGTCATCCTAAAATTTATTTCCATGATGTTTACATCCTGAAATTACAAGAACCTTATGATATATACACTATGCATGAATTTCATAAGGGTACTTTAATATGAATTGTATTTAAATAAATATGTATTTTTTATGTTTAAATAAATAGTAATTAAATATTTCTCCACATACTGGTTAATCTTCTATATATGTAAGCAATTACACCGATGGAGAATTATATTACAGAATATCCAATATAGATTATATGAAGAAAATTGATTTAACCTGAAAAATGCCACTACTTTTGAAATGTTAATGAAATAAAATTCATTTTCGATTTAAATTGAGCATATTTGCTTTATTATCTAATATATAAACATGAATTTATGTCTGTTTGTACCTTATGCGCTGTCGTTCTATTCAACCTATTGGGATGAAACTTGGTAAACTTATTGATTGTAATTGCACGAACGGTATCGGCATAATATAGTTATCATATCTTCATATCTAATCCAATAAATAAAAATTATTTTTGTTTGTTCCTACCTTATGCTCTGTCGTATTGTTGAACTGATTTCGATGAAACTTTGCCAACTTATTGTTTACACCTCACGAAAGTTATAGGCATAGTACAGTTATCTTATCTTTAAAAATTTTTGTTTTTGTTTGTTTGTATCTTATGTGCTGCCGTACCGTTCAACCGATTCCGATTAAACGTTGCCAACTTATTGCTTGCACTTGCGCCAAGGTTATATTTTAAAATTAGCAATTGACAAAAGACAAAGAGTAAATGGTAAATGGCACATGTCATTCAGAGTTAATTGCACAAATATCAAACAAAATAAAAAGTACAAAATAAGTACTTGAAAATACTTAGTTATAGCGCTAATTTTTTTTCTCATCATTACTGTATAGTCATCTACACAGGATTGTCATTTAGCTTGCACAATATTTTGTCTGTGGCAAACCGCACATATTATTCAGAGTTTATCTCATACATACAATATAGAATTTTTATTATCTGTACCGATCAAGATAAGTTACGTGTCATGTAAATTTCCCAGTGCAAACAGTATGTTTTTTTTAAATTTATTCAGTGAATCGATAAACAATATTTCGGTTATACAAGCTTATATCGTGTTGATTGTTTCGATAACGAATATGTCCTGAAACGTTTGTACTACCAGCGCAGCACGTAGACATAAGTTTCTGAAATAAACGAGGAACGACAAGCGAGCAATAAAGCAGATCTTTTGCGAATTGAAAATCCAAGTGCTTCAGAATCTCAAGGTCAACATGCGGGTGGAATCGAAATACAACGTTTATATGCTACCTGATCACGCGCAACAGGATGAAAAGTCCAATATTCAGCAAGAAACGAGTCATCTATTTTTAATAGGAAGTCGATTGAGGAGATGTACTCATTACGCGCATTCCCATTATTCCCACCGTCATATCTTTTGATTTCTAACGACTGCAGTTCCCTATTCGACTTGCATTCTCGATGATAATCAATACAGCGCAAGGTAAATCGCTTCAAATGTGCGGATTGAACCTAGAAAATCAGTGTATTTCACATGGCCTGTTTTATGGTAGATGCTTACGAATCGAACAACCAAGAAATTTACTTGTTTTTGCTTATGACGAAAAAAAGAAATGTCCATCCTAAAACATTTGAATAATAAAGTAAAAAAAAATAATAAATATTATTTGTATTTCTTCTTCAGATATCATTAAACTTCAGTGAATGAATTCATTGCTGATAAGAAAATATATATCATTCTTTCTATCATTCCTGATTAAACAAGACAGCTATTTTAAATTTCAAACGATATTTCCAAAACTAGTTCTTCTGGGGCAGCAACGTGCCGGGAATTAGCTAGTACAATTATATTTATCATCATTTTCATCAGTGATACATAAAATTAATGATTTTCATGTTATGAATTTTTACATTTCATTTTTTCTTGAACTTTTTTTAAGATAGAATTTACATTTAATCTCTATATAATTAAAAAATCAATTGTAAATATTGAAACGATTTTATTGACAAATTGACAAAAATTGACAAAACGATTTTAAACAAATCGGCAAAGATATGTCGAAATATTACATCACTGAATTACTTAATGCACATAATGAACACTCCGATATAATAAATTTTAAGATGCAAACTTTTATTTTCCACTGCATTGAGAATTACTTAAAAAATTCAAATTAATTTTCCCTTTGAACTTCACCGACTAAAGGCAAAAATGCAATGTTATACTTATCCATATCGACTCATTAATTTCATACATTAAAAATCGCAGTATCACTAAATACTTTTAAAGAGAAACACAAACCGATACCAGGCAGGTTCCGCATTTATCAATGTTTGCGGTTTCAATGGTTAAACTAAAGAATATTGAAGAAAGTATCCAAAATCACTTAATATCTTACTATACTCATTAAGTCTCTTCACTTAGAAATGAAACATTTTATCGATAAGGATGACTTTCGAAACATATTAATCCATTTTATTTGCAACATTTATCATTCCAGGGCAGAAAATGTTTCAGAAGAATTTGTTTAATTTAAAATTATATCACAGATAATGCAAACCCCTTTTACATCTCATTTGAAAGCACGCAACAATTATTTTCCCTCCGTTACCCTGGCTGAAATTAAATGTCACCTAGAGAGTTGAACATAGATATAAATTAATAAAACCAGTATAAGTTCTAGAAATATGAAGGCAATTTTCATGTCATTGAATAAAAGTAATGATACTTTTAATTCAATGCTAATTTTATGCTTGGTTACTAAATGTGGGATTTATATATTACTGCGACGGTATTTATGAAAAAAAATTCTCCATTCTAATTAAAATATAACATAAATTTACTATTATTTACCAATTTAAAGGATTTTATCTCTAGTAATATTAAGAATTAGATTCACTAAGATATAAATTAATAAAAACAGGTTAACATCATGATATCTGAAGACAATTGGCATGCCATTGACTAAAAATAAGATACATTTATTCCAATGTTACTTTTATGCTTGAGTTATAAATGTGGTATTTATATATTAATTTGATGGTGTATGTATGGGAGAATTTATTTATCCCATCTAATTAAAACATAAAATTATTATTATTCACCAATTTTTAAAAAAAATGTATGTCTACTCATATAAAAAAAAAATTAGACCCACAATTTATCTTTGATGATAAGCTGTTCACCTACTATGTTAATAGCCTTAACTGAGATATGTGACTATGTTTAGATGGAAGCTTTTGAAAAATGTTGGAATATAATCGCATTTTTGTATTTTTACGTATAAAACGAATTGAAAATCCTCTATAAAATGAAAATATACAAGTTAAAGAAAAATATCATTTGAAAATTTGTATACATATTATTTGGGAATGTATTAAATATAATCCTTCTAGTTATCAAATGATTTGTTCAATATCTTGCAGAAAAAATGAAAAAAAATTTATCTAGTTAGTTATTTACTTTAAAATCAACCTCTATTGCAATCCAATCACATGATAATAGCATGAAATTTTCACTTTTTTTGTTTTTAAATTCTAAAGCATTAAATTAATTATTTCTAATGAACAGTTTATTTATTTTGTACTTCAGGAAGGATAAAAAAAATCATACTTTAGATTTTAATTTATAAAGTTTTAATTAGAAGATTTTAACAAGAGCCAGGATTCGAGAAAAAATACACTTAAATATATAAACTATCATTTGAGCATGAATTATTCAAATGCAAAGTTAAATACAACTTAACAGAGAATAAAACTTAGAAACCAGATATAAATAACTCATTAAGATTTTTTTTTATAAATTACGAATACTTTATAAAAAATTAATTAATATTTTTGTCAAAAATCGACAACTTTTTGTAATGTCAAGGAACGTTAATGAATTACAATTCATCACAAAAAAATGAAATTATTCATTTAAATATTGTATCTAAAATAAACAGAGAATTCTGAGTGATTAGCTTTGCACCTAAAAAGCGAAAACACATTGTAGGAAAAACTAGCAAAATTTATCTATTTGTTATTTATTTTGGTTACTTGCCAAAGCTTTATTTTGAGAGATTTTTGAAAAAATGGTGGAGAGAGGAATAGACAGGCAACGATGGACTTCGGGATCACATGTTTACAAATGAAAATTTAAAAATATCATTTTATAAGTAGAGTTATTATGGTTGAGAAAATCTGTCGTGAAATGAAGTAACAATTTTTGAGATATCTCTCGAAAATTCGAGACGCATTGAAAATCGAAATTTTATACGAGTGTAAAATTTGACGAAAATTATCTAGTAAATGGAATTGGGTATGATTTTCACCTTTGAGAATGGAAGACGAAATAGATTTGTTGAGATTTTCTTCGAAAATTGTAAGCACTTGAGTGACAAGTGATCATGAATGATATATCAAGAATTTATGAGATTTCATATAGAAGAAAAATTGGTGAAGTCAAATTAGTGGTTTGGAAAATTAATTTTTTGCTTTACTTATTATCTATTACTTATAATAAAGCTCAATGTGTGTGTGTGTGTGTATGTGTGAGTGTGTGTGTTGGCGCTCTACAGGCCAGACCATACAACCTACAGCTACCACATTTGGCACGTGTATACCTTGGAGGCCGGGAATGTGCACCTGGGGGTTATTTTTTCGAATTTTTAATTAGAATTTTATTTATTTAAAAATTAAGCGAAATTTTGGCATGTTTCTGCTATAACTTCCAAAAATATTACCGCACAAAAAAGATTTTACATGAAGTTAAAGATCAAAAATTTATCTTTTAAATGATACTAATGTTTTAATCTTAAAATTAAATTTCTATTTTTAATAAATTTTTAAATAAATATTTTAACTATGTTTTTCAATAATTTTTTTCGTAAAAAATAAAAATTAAAATTAAGCACGTTTCGCATTCATATTAAAAAATTAGCTTTTTTCAAAGTGTTGCCATCACATTGATTAAAGCTCCAATTAAAAATACATTAAATCTTTTTGAAAATGAAATCTGCAAATATATAATTTTCAGCACGTGTCTGTAGGAAAGGACACAAATATGAAATATTTCTAAAAAACAAATTTAGGAAAAAATATTTTATCTTTTACACTATCTATATTAATAATCCAATAAATAAGTTATATTTCAAGGCAAGTTTTGTTTAATATGAACAGGATATCCATTCAAATCATAGCCATACGGCTAATTTGTAAACCTTTAGTAATAGACACAGATCTGCTAAAATGGTCTAAATGAAAAATGAATATATTTTATGTAAATTGATTCAATAAATGCTCTAATAAATAACGAATTTTTGATTTTGCATAAAGCTTCTGCTGTGGAAATCACGTTTAACAAAATGTTCTTGAAACACTAATATTTTAAATAAAAAGAGTTAATTTCCAATCAACTAAATCAATCACTCAAACTGACTGATTTATGAAAATTTGAATATCACTATTAAAAAAAAAAGATAATTTTAAATTTTCCATCGATTGTTTCAAAGAAAATGCGCCAACAGCGCGCAGGTTTCTGAAGATTAATTGGCCTAAGATTATGAAAATGCTGAGTTTTTCTAAATTTTTAACATTCAAAGTTTCATAAATCAGTCTTAGTTGATCGTGGAAAATAGAAACATTCATTCATTTATTTAAAATTTGGTGTTTCCAGAATATTTCTCAGAATATGATACCTTACTACATTAAATTTAAACTTCATATATTATTGATTTCAAAATATTATTATTGATTTCATTTCAATCCTTTTGAAAACAAAACTAAAAACTGAATTTTATGCTGAATCTGAGAAATTTTTGTTGAATTATTCTTTGAAATATTACATAAATTATGAAAAATATTTTGTAGTTCACATAAGACTTAAATACCGAGAGATTCTGTTTGCAGTACTCATATTCAATAATAATAATAATAAATAAATAAATAACAATAAAAATGATAAATAAAATAAAATTAATTTCATTAAAAAATATCTTTACATTAATGGCAATTTGAGCATTTCCACTTTAAATTAAAGTTGAAGTTTTACCGGAAATGACAGCAAATTATGAAAATATATATAGTAATTTGAACGAAACGATCTAAACAACAGTATAAGTTTGGTATGACTATCAAAATTTGAAGATAAAAAATGTTTTGTTTGAGAAGAAGATATTAAGAGACAAGTTATTTGAAATATTTAATTGAAAATTGTAGCGAGTGATAATACTGGCGAACTGGCTGGTTACCAAAGGCGGCTAGTATTAAATAAATATATATCAGAGCATTTTAGTGTTGGACGTATATTAAATTACTTTATAATTTCGAAAATCGTTATATATGAATCATTATTATATATATATTATATATATATATTATTATATATATATTATTATATATATATTATTATATATATATTATTATATATATCATAACTTCATACACATGTCATTATTATATATATATAAGGTTTTTTCAAATAGCTAAACACAGCCTGGTATTTCAGGAAAACGGTACAAAATTATTAAAAGAATACAAAGTTATTAAAAAGTTCAAAGTGATTAACAGGATTTTTTTAGATTTTTTTTTAGATTTTCAGAAACATTTCATGATAATTTAGTAAGTATTCCTAGGTAATAAGTTTGCGTTTTGACAATTTGTGTTACTCTTCAAAATTTCTTA
>JAPMOR010070632.1:1401545-1451254 GCA_026543865.1 Argiope aurantia
TTAAAAAATACTTTTCTTTAATTTTACCAACTTAATAAATGTAAAATATCCTGAATTTTGTTAATTTATTACAAATATTTTTTTGTCTCGTTTTGGAAATATTCTACATTGCTTCTCTGGCATTCAAACCATTTTAATTGCTTTATCACATGTTTTATCGCGTGATTTTTTTCCGTTATCAAAACCTAATAAAAGATATTAAATTTAATCTCTATGTAGTTTACAAGACAAATAAAATAGTTACAATATTCTGAAATTTATAAGATAGGTGAATTGCACAGCGTGTTCTGAATTAGACTGGCGATTTAAAAAAAAATGCACAATAGAAAAATGGTTAAGGTTTCAAAAACCAATTCTTGCAGCAAATTCATGTGACAAGACATAAATTTTTCCTTCCACAGTTTTTGGCTTTAATTCAAAAAGTTATCCATAGATGGCACTACAGGTCTCATTTTTCATTATTTTCGCATGCAAATATCAAAATATACAGCCTGTTTCCACTTTAAAAGGAGTGTTCTGTGACTGGACGTGGAACTCAAAGCTGAACAGCAGATTCTGTTGGAAAATTTTGAAAATGACGTATTCGTTGAAGGAATATATATATATATCTTTTAAACAAATCAACTGCTTCATACCGGCATGATTGAAAATGGCAATATTGATGTGAACTGTATATAATTTTCAAATGAAGTACATCGCCATCTCGTCGGATTCCACAATAAACAAAATTTGCGAAATTGTGGAACTAAGAACTCTTTTAGTGTACTCAAAAATTCTACTATTCTGAAAAAAAATAATTGTATGGGCACCTGTTTCCAGTAGAGGTGTAAATGAATATTTTTTTTCTACATGAGACAATGACTTCAAAACGATATATTCGGATTTTGCATAATTTTGTGGCTATTGAAAATGATTTAATTGAACCATCCGCGACATCCTGGTTTATGCAAGATGGTACGAAACTCACTGTTCAGCTGATGTTTCCCATTTCCTAGAGGAATATTTCCATAACAGTGTAATTGCCATAAATTACCCAAGCTACTCAGTACACGGAATACACTGGTCACCGTATTCACCAGTCTTAAATCTTTGGATTTCATCTTTTGGGATCACTTGAAGGATACGGTGTATCAGATAAATCCCCGAGCATTCAAGGAAATGGAAAAAATAATCAGTGACGCAGCCATTCCATTGGCCATTTTCCAGAAAATGCCTACCGATTTCGTACGCCGATTACGAGATGTGATTGCGGTTGATGGTGGACATTTAGAAAATATTGCAGTGTGATTTTCATTTAATAAAAGATTTCGAAAAATTGTGACATGATTTCAATTATTTTTTATTTACATGTTTATTATCTGCATCGCCATCTATCAACCACTCTTTTAGCTAAAACTAAAAAAGTGGGAGAAAAAGTGTCTGCCTTATTACATGAATTTGCTGCAAGAATTATTTTTTAACCTTACCACTTTCCTGTTATGCATTTTTGAAAATTGTCAGTCTATTTCAGGCTACCCCGTACATTTACCTGCTTAATCGCTCTATTATATTGAAGGACTAATCATCATTAGAAATATTCATGATAAATAGAATTTAAGTAAGACAAATAACACTGTTTTAATGTTAAATAAATCATTGGCATGAAGTTTTATCTAAACCATTTACCTGAAAAAAAAACCGTAATGGACATTCCTTGTAAATCAGTTGGTCGCGTGACGCTACTGATGAATTATTGAAAAAGCCAAATAAATCGTTATGAATCTGTAATATCAATATCCAGCCCAATGGTATCATGATAAGTAAGAAAAAGTCACAGCAGATATTTTTAATGAATTCTGAACAGACACCAGGGAGACAACCTCCGGCTTTGATGAAGAACTTGGAGATTTTGGAGGAAAAAAAAATGAAGGCTCTATAAAATAAAAGAATTATGGTACAACTTCTCTTATTAACTGATATCCTCTAATCGAGTATTCTGTTGGGAAACTATGAAAGGTTAATATGCTACTCAAGGAATTGAATCTCTCTTTCGAGTGTCGATCATAAAAATATCTGCATTCAATATAGTGTAAAAACGAATTTGTTTTTGTATGCGTGTGTTTTTCTGAAAGTGTTATCTTTGTATATAATTTGTCTTTTTCTATACACATATACATGTTTTATGTTAAATGGTGGAAAAAAAGTGCCGTTTAGCAATTTATTTCGGAAGAATAAATAAATGAATCACTTTTTCCAAAAAGTTACCCTACATCCCTTGAAATTGAAGAGGCAAATTTGGCACATTTCAAAAGAGATGACATTTCAGTTTCCTGATATCCATTTAATCATTAAATATTTCGAAATACTAAGTTTAATTTTTAGAAAAAATGTATTTTTATTTTTGAATTGAAAGAGCTCACAGTTATTCAACTAATCAATCAAGACTGTTTGAAATCATTTAATGATAAAAATTATGTGATTTATAATTTTTTTCCGATAGCTAAATTCGTTTGATGTTCAATATTAAAAATGACATTTCATCTGCTGACGTATTTAGTCAGAATATTACCACTAAAAATCTCCTCATTTCTTCTAAAAATCTATAAATAAAATTTCAATGAATATTTTGAGAACAAACATTGGATATTGAAAAAGCTGTAAGATTGATTATAAAACCTCTTGCATTGTAATCGACAAAATAATTCTTTTAAAATACTAGTACAACATAATAACTCTTGTAAAAATCAAGTACAACAAAATACATCTTGTAATACCGCTTGTGCAACAAAAAACTTCTTGTAAAACGCAAAGTTTCAGTGTGGAAATCAATGGAGATGTCCGCCATAGAGTAGTAAAAAAATGCATCAAAATATGGCGCCAAAGATATTATACGATATGTAATCCGTAGAGCGCAGCAAGTGCCAACTAATTTGGCATGATGGAAGGGAAAACGCATCACTGTTCTGGGAAACGCGTCAGTACTACACTTATCTTGAAACTTTTTTTTGTTCTTATTGGTTTTATCGCTCTGTCAAATATACAATTTTATACTTTTATCCAATAACAATCTTCAAATTTGAATCGTTTTATTTTAAATCTCAATGGTCTAACATTATGCTGGTATTTTCGAAACATCTAAATTCTTATAAGCCTAAAATCCTGTGTCAAGTTATTTGATTTAGAACGAATGTAAAACCAAGGAATGGTAAATAAACATCTATATACCATGAAATATCCATGTATTACATTATTTCAGCAAATAAATATTATTCTTACCAACACATTACTTTTGAATTCATTAAAAAAAAATGTTAAAACAACAATTTGTTTCCTCACATATAAATTACACGGTACAAAATAACAACTATTCTCTACAGAGTTTTTCTAAAATTTATGTGTTTCAGAAAAATATTCATTAAACATTAAAGTTGCATGCGATGGCAGCCCTCTGTGCTTGTTGCTTCTAACTGTTTCCTTTCCGTTTTAAATTCACAACCAGTTTCTCGAAATAATACAACATTCATGTGCTATAAATCTTTATCTGTTATTGTTTTGTGAAACTGGCTGAGCTTTGTTGCTTGAGATAAAAACAACATTTTCCGTACATTTCAGTTTTGCATTTCTATTCAGACTACGAAACAGCAATTACAATACGTGCAAATACAATACATTGCATTACTTTCGCATTCACAAAAGGCCATATCTAACTTCTATAAATGCAATATAACACTAAAAAAGGATGAGTGTTTCCTACTGGAAATGTAAGAGGATGTTTTCAAAATATATGTTTTGAATCGTCATGTCAGCTGTTTCAGGAAAAATCTTGTTTATTTTCCCGTTACATTCGGGATAAAAATATAGGCGTTCATGTCTATGCAATTTAATCTTCAACGGAAGGGTTTTCTCAACCGCCTTTTATATACGATTAGATAAAAAAAATCTGTTTGAATAAAAATCTCGTATTCATATGAAAAAATATATTAATATAAAAGCGTAACTGTGTAATATAATTCCTTTGGTTTATTTTATTATTATATATTACTCGAAATTTAAAAAAAATGATAATTAGTTGTATTGTCTGAAGCAACGATGTTAAAATCTATGTATTAAAGTTTTAAGCGAATTAGTTTAGTTAAAACAAATTATATTAGCGTCCCGTTTTTAAACACTAGGGCTATTTTATCATTCTAAATTTTAAAGAAAATAATAATAAGTTTTATTGTCTGAGGCAAGGATGATAAAAATATATGTATTAAAGTTTTAAACAAATTAATTTAATTTAGTTTAAATAAATTGTTTTAAACACTGGGGCTATTTTGGGACGGACCTCGTCACGGCTCTAAACCGCTATCAGATGACGAGGACCACACCCTAGCTGGCACCCCCTGTCCAAACTTCCACACCACACCGGTGAGAGAACGTTTGACCCGACGGATTTAACATGTACCAGACCCGATTATACGATGGGTCTTCAGTGGAATGGGTCTCGAACCTGAAACCCTCCGTTTCGGAGTTCAAGCAAATTAAACAATCGAATTAAAATTGAACCAATTAGCATATTTTAACCACGGTTAGAATTCATTATTGTATATATTCAATTAACATGAAATTTACGTTTATGGAATTTGAAGGACTATTTAAAAAATGAACAAATTTCTCTGCATACAGTAGTCATCTCTAGCTATCAATTGTTTCGATGGGGATATTGGTTGTATTTAATCTGAATTTAATAGCAAATATGTAACTCAATGTTCAAGATCCCTAATTTAAAAAAATTAAATCAAAGTTCTAAGCATATCAAGGCCGAGTTATAACTTTTCTTCATTTCCATTTAATACATACAAGAGCCTTTCTAAGTGAGTCAAGTGCTATATCTTGGAGTCACGAAAATCATAAATTCCCCGGAAAATATATTTTCAAACGGCATCCTATCTGTTATGGTAATGCAATTTATTTTTTGTTCATTCTTTGTCGTATAAAATGTTCAGATAATATTTTTTTTCCTTAGACCTCAATAATATAAAATATCACGATTAAATATTTCATGAAACAAGGAAACCGATTAGTATTTTTTAGACGATGTAGGTTATTTCTAAAAATCATACAAATTAATTACATCCTCAAAATCCAAAATAAAAATGTTCTACAGTTATATTGATATTATTAGAAGTTTTTGCATATTATTTTAATAGGGACATTATTTAGTATATTATTATTTCGAAAATTGTTTGTTGAAAATATTAAATTGAACTATAACAATTCAGAGAAATAGGATGGTTATTAAATTCGTATTATTAACAAAAACGTTTTTTTTTTTTTTTTTTTTTTTACGTTCCGAATCTCTTTAAAAATTAATTTTGTGCAATACTATTTTTGAACGTTATTGTTGAAATTTTCAAAATATCGGTTGATTGTTCATTAATTGAAATTTCAATGACTAAAATATTTTTTAATAATTCGAAAAAATAAAACATAAGTGCATATTCCAATCTACGAAGTTTATATGTGGGTTTTATTTGGTTGTTCCAAGTCAAACAATTTATTTCATAAAATTCTAACAATTACAATTATTTTCATTAATTTTCAATAGAAATATAGATTTATGAATTAAAACTAACCCGTCTGCTGGCTAGATATCTTCCAATTATTTGTATAAAATATTTCATTTCCTGAAAAATTTTATAAATTCATAAAATGTTAATGTTTATTACTGTACACGTTATTTTATTCTGTGTGAATTTCGAACAGATTTGTATCAAGCGTTTTCTGTAACTGCTTAAAGCAATGTTGAAGTTTCTACAAAGTCAAATCTTATAACTTCAAAAACTGTTTTTCCACTGTTCATCAGGGTTTTTTTTTTTTTTTCACTTTTGCTTTGCTAAAATTTCTCAAATAATATTTTTGCGTTGCTACTTAAAGAAAAAGAACTCTTCAAAAAATTTATTATCTCTTGTTTTGATTTGATAAAATTAGGATGTAAAGCAGATGAAATGCAAAAGGAAATGTGGTCAGCATTCTGTTTATGAAGGAAAACGATTTACAGGTTACATATCAACAATAACTGTTGTTTACATTTGAAATAATTTTTAAAACAATTAAAAGTTTTAATTTTCCTCTCTGGTGTTATTCATGATGGGTAGATAAAGATAAGGGAAAAAATAAATTTCGGATATTAAAAACATCAAAATAAATTGATATGTCATACCATCTAACATTATTTTTTCAGTTTATTTTCTGCTAATGAAAATAAACTGTTTACAGATATTTGGCCATGTAATTTAATTGGCAATTCATTATTTTTTTTAATTTTAATATCGAGTAATTCCTGTTCAACAGTTGTAAATATTTTTAGCCTACTTTTATTAATCCTGCATGAATTTCACATAATGAATGCGTTCTTATATTTCATAAACAACTGATTGTATTTCTTCTGATTTTCGATATAATGTTTGTTTATTAATAAAAAACTGATAATTCTTTATTTTTCATGCATAAGAAAGTACTTTACAGAAAATACGTAAGTTCTTTTGTTAAGTCTCTCAGATAATATAAAAAAGGTGTTTAAATAGAAAAAAATTCTTAATAACAGAACAAATATATTTCCCATATGCTGTAAATATTTTTCATGTGTGTGAGTTTTTAAAGTATTCTACAATAACTCACAAATAAAGTAACATTTTTTTAATAATTCAATTTATGAAAAGCTTGTTCATTTTACAGGAAAGAACAGATTATACTTCTTTGCATAGAAAAAAACCTTAATTTTTTATTCGATAATCACAAGTTTTACCAAATTATATGAAAAAACATATGCAGTGTTTAAAATAAATAGAAAAAATATATTATAACAATGTTATAAAATTTCATCTAAAATATTGGTGTGTATAAATACTACTATATTTTTAATCATGATTGCTTTATTTAAAAACTCTCACCTTAGATATTATTCTATTATATGATCAAGGTTGCCTCAATCACTTAAAGAACGACACAATAGCAAAAATTATTTAAATATGCATTCTTATTAAAAGTCGATGAAAATGATTAACTTTTCAAAAGTATTATTCAGTCAAATGGAATATTTGATATCGCATTTACAAAAAATATGCAGATGATGAATTTGTAATTTTATCATTGCATCATTTTTTTCATGCGTCATCATTTATTTTTTTATTTGCGAATAAAATAGTTTCAGTCATGCTTTGATATTGCTAATTTTTGAAATGCGTTATGAAAACTGGCTTTCAGCAGAACGGGAATTCAAAATCAAAATATTATTCTGAAGGCGAAAGCAATTGTTATCAGTTGATCGTATTGGATTTCATTTAATGTCATCTACATTTTCCAAAGTGGTTTTTATAATTATAGTTAAACAAAACTATTTAAAACAAAAGTAAGGACTCAGATTATTAGCATTACTATTGTACTCCAAATGGCATTTCTAGCAAAACTGGAAGCATAGGAATAATAAAATTCCTTTTTGTTTCACGTACTGCAATTCTCTGTCTATTGCTTTTGCGAAATGGATTCTCAAAAACTACGTTGTTTTAAATTGTTAGCTTCACGTGTTGAGCAGTCATCTATTTCGAAATAATGAAAGTCTATTTAAACTCTTGAATTAAGAGTCTGTTTATGTATGCAATGAGAGCTTCACTTATTACCGCTCTAGCAATCAGTTTTAGTAACTTTTGTGAGATTACATTTGCATAAACCTTAGTAATTAGCTTTATTTCCCTATATTCTTTCCCAATAAATGCCCATTCCAGGTTATTTAGTATAATGCATAATATTTTTTAACTTTTAAATTATCTTGCTAAGCATCTTCACTAACATTTTCAAATTTTAATTATATATGCTAATATCTCTGTTTCCCCTAAATGTGTAATTATGAACAAAAATGTCTCAAAATAACGAAAACGATTGAAGTATTAAATGATCAGTGGGCTTTCTCTCTGTACTAACATGGCAGGACGTTCACATTTCCTGTACATATCAAAAATATAAAATTTTAAGAGATTAGTTATGAAAATTAAAGTGACATTTGATAAATCTGAAGAAATTGGACTTTGATCATACTTCTTATAATTTTTTAAAGCCTAAGTAATGTGATATTGACTTAATGTATTATTTAATTCTCCGGCGTCCTGGTCTAGGGGTAGCGCGCCTTCCTCTTTATCTGGGCATTCTGGGTTCGAGAGCTGGTTCGGATATAATTGTTCTTAACGCTGTGTTCTATCTGTGACGTGTGTGAAAGTTCCCTCCCCCCACCTAAAAAAAGGTTGTGCAAGTTAATGTGTGAACGTCATCTTCATATGGGCTAGAAGTCAGACTTCTGCTCTCGGGTGCTCAGGTGTCTTTACCTTCAGAACCTATTGCACCCCCTTTCCGTGGGTCCGCGGACACATCATCATCCTCATTATTTCATTCGAGTATTTGCTGGTTTCAGTAGATATTTTCCTCTAAATAAGCTTTTCTCTATGAGTTACATTTCAAAGACATTTTTTTAAACTAAAAACGAAGTAAAAAATGCTACAGGAAAAATTTATGTCGAAAGTAGCAGATTTGCTGGGTTCTATTAAAACTTCAAATACAAAAAGTTGACTAACACTTAATTGAAGAGAATAGCAAGAATGACCAACATCATGTTTTCTTAACACCCTAGGGTAAAAATATATATAATTAGATCCTTATATAGATTCTTAATATATCTTTCAAATACATGCTCCCGCTTCAAGTTAATGGATCACAATCCACACAGATGTGAAAAGAGAGCAATCAGTCATTTAAATTTAATCGAGATAAATCATTCTACTCAACGTTATTCTAATGCAAAATGGGAAAAAAAATGAAAACAGAACAACAAACTATTTTTAACAATATTATTTCCTTGAAACTATAGAGTATCTCGTCTTTCTTGCAAATGCGAAATTACGAGACAATGCATAAATTCCATCTCCATTTCAGCTTACCTATCAGCCCATAAAATGGACTTTATTGTATCAAGATTATTGAAACATCAAAGTGAATCGCATTTAAAACAAGTGTATGAATTGAATGCCTGAAGTTTTCGCTTGGAAAATAACAGGTTTCACAAATCGATCTCACTGATCGTGCTGAGGCCCTGCCCTTCAAGCACTATGTCATGTCATTCGCTTAATAACTTTAGTTATTGAAAACGACAAATCAACTTCAGTGTTCAGAGTTTAAAGCTAGGTTATATCTGCAGTGGATATAACCTAGATAGAATGGATTAGGATAGATAGGAGATAGAATGTTATTATCGATAGATAGGAGAAGCGATTATAATATTTCGAGCTAAATTTGAAAGCAAATAAAATAATAATTTTTTTCAGAGTAACTTTATCTCCGATGCGTAATTTTTAAGAGGACCGCCAACCTACCTTAAATTGGCTACTTCAACCCCCTTCTTTCTTTCTTTCGCCACAGAATGTTCCCAAAATTGGAATCTCTAGGATTCCCTGTCGGTTGAAAGGATATACGTGGGAGTATTTATTAAGATAAAAAAATACACATGGAAAGACAAAATATCAATATACACATAATAAGACATAAAATATCAATATACACATAAAAAGACATAAAATATCATCAATACACATAAAAAGTAACTGTATACAATATTATAATGATGAAGGAGGTGTTCGGTGGGGGGTATGAGTAGATGAAATCTATTGAAGTTAATATATTCTGGGGAAGAGCTTGGTTGAGAAATGAAACGAAAATTTATACAGGGCTTGGGTCTGGAGAAATCATTTCCTCGTTCTCTTGTAGGAACCGCACAATATTTCGAATTTTAACCTTGGACATCTTGTTTCTCATAACGTTGGTCCACCAGATATTTTCTAGGTCGTGGGTGGGTTTTTTGAGATGAAAAGATGTGGTGAGAGGGCAACTAGTGGCATAATGAAGGGGATCGCCTACTTCGCCGCAGCCACATTGATTCGATCCGCTAATATCGAATCTTCTTCAACCCCCCCCCCGGAAGGCGCTTTGAAAAATCTGAGTGAACGAATAATTGCAACAGCATCACTTATGGTAATTACGGGTTGAGTCTTAAGGGCCATCACCGGTCATGGCACGACCCTTCCCTTGGGAAGTACGTCCCATCATCGATGGGAGAGGGCGGACCCCCACCCTTTTATGTACTCACCAGGGTGGAGATAAACAATTACTATGCCAGAACCTACTCATCATCAATTACAAGATGCCCCCCCGTAGGATTAACCATATTATTAATAATAAATATAATTATTTAATAGTTTAATTTCAGTTTGGGATTACAGCTTACTTCTTTTACATTACGAACTTTATTCAATTCAAAATAACCAATAAACAAGTAAATAATTGTTGTCGTTTTAATTAGCAGAAATAGTTTAATAACAGATATTTTATCATTTCAAAAGTGATATGATACATTAAAAAGTACATTTATCTATAAGTTAAGAAAACTATGTCTAAAATATTTAGTGTGAATTAAAAAAATGTAAGTAGAAATTATACAAAATTGTATTTTAATATTTATGAACTTCATAACAATTAAAATTTAAGTAATATAAATAAAATATGCAGATGATTTTTATTAATATAATTATTATTAAAAGAAAATATAATTCAAATTGTTAACTAACATCTTTAAAAATTTCAAATACATTATAGATAAGAAAATAAGTAAATATTATAAAATAAATTACATAGAACTTTGAGTACAACGATTGTGCAAAACATAATTTAGAATCTGCGCTAAACATAATAAAGGGAAACAATTATTAGCTTTTGAAAGTGGGTAGGCACTTTTGAATATTAGTAGGCTTGTTGTGGTCAAATCATTTGCATTACAAATTATACCAAAATTTATAAACAGTCTGAAAGAACCGAATATGTGTATCGAATCGGAATTTTAAAAATTTTAAATAAAAAAAATGTGTGAATTTTCAGCGGTTTCTGAAACTGATTCTAACTTATTTAACAATATTTAAATATATTGCCATGAAATTCAAGCCATTTTCATTATTTCATCAAATTTTTAATCTAATGGCTTCTTACATCGTTGAAAATAGAGGATGAAATGTTCCGTTATGCGAATCTTACATGAAAAATGAGCAAAGGAAATTCTAACATCACAAGAGATAGAGTGCAATTAGAAGATATATTACTTTTACAGTTATATTTCTAACAACTTCGAAATGTCTTAAAATAAAGGTTCAAATCTATTAAAATAGAAAGGCTTTAACTGCTTTCATAATTTTGTGACTTAAAATTGTTTAGTTGAGGGAAACATGTTTGAGAAGGAACAAGAGGAAAAATAATAATATGCTTAATAAATATGCTTAAAATTAAACATAAATAACAAAATCCTAGGTGAACCAGAAAGAACAGTAAATAAAACAATTCTCATATAATATGCACATCTCTCTCTCTCTCTCTCTCTCTCTCTCTTTTGTTTAAAAATTGGGAAAAATTTTAATTGAAAAATTCTGATTGCTTTTTAATTAAATAAATTTTAAAGTTGTAATGTCCTAGAAAGAATATCGGAATTAAAAATAATTCACTCGGACACAAATATGGATTTTGAGAAAAAAAATGTTGTTTTGTAACTTAATTTTCAATTTCAAATTCTAAAGTGGATTATGCAAAGAAATATAAACTTTAATTTTAATTTGAAACAAATTTTGATTAAATCATTTAAAATTTACCGCTGCCCTCGAGACTCGTTTTGCGTTTATTTGTTTTGTAGATACTTGTATACTAACCGCATACCATTGGAGAATTTCAAGCGTAACCGCACCAGATTGGCGAATATACTCAATATACTAACATGACATTTTTTGCAGCTTTTTGTGGTGATTAATCGCTAGTTTGGAATAGACAAAATATGTCGCTTTAATTCTCTGTCATATAATTTTAGACCGAAAACTTTTGAATTTTTCTATTCAACACTTTAAGATATTTAGAACTCAACTATCATGCTTGAAGTAACTTTGAAAATTAACTGAAAGAAAGGAAATTTATGTCTTTGAGAAGTCATTTTTTTATGTTTTTAGGCGACAAAAAATATATTTTGTGCGATTATTTGTTCTAAAGTAATGGCGGAAAAACGTAAAATTATTTTGACTCCTTTCGTAAGCAATAAAAATTCTTTAATAAAGCTGTTAATCTTTCTAGTTGCCAAAAAATACTTGTACTTAATTTTGCTCAATTCTCCCCAGATATGTGAAAATTTATACGGTTCAAATAAATATTAATTGTTATATAAATTACATTTGTATGTCTTTACTAGTTATAAATTAAAATTCATGTTTCATTCTGACATTTTTTGTTAGTTAATATTAAAATGGAGCGGGTCACTTTATATCCGTTCATTCATACGCTTTCTATTTCTGTAACTCTTCTAGAGTTAAAATGAAAAACGTTAGCCATTCTCCGTCAGAACTTTGATATTTCCAACTATTGTATCGAGTTTTAAATAAGTATATTCAATGATATATTTTGCTCACTCTTAGAAAATGTAAACATGATTTATTTTTTAAAATTGTTATTTCATTCAGTCCGAATTTTCTAAAGAATTTTATTTTTATTTACTTTTGCGAATAACTTCTGTTCTCTTGAGAATCAAATGCATTTCTTTCATTTTTACTTCTATACTCCAAAATGCTAGAAAATATAAATGTTCTATTGGAAATGGCATTTTGTCACTCAGTAGAAGCAGAAAAAAAATTATTTTTTACTCTCAAAAGTGTAAACGTAAAAAACAATTGTGGCAGTATCAATTCAACACATTTTTTTCCTCAAAAATAAAGTTCTTTATGTCATATATATCTTAAAGCTTTTGTTTTTCTTTTATTTTGTATATCAGAAATAAGAATAATTTTCAAATATAAATTTCTTTTTTTTTTTCGCAAAATGAGTAAACGTTTTAATACGAAAATACTCGCATATTCCTGCGTTATTCATAATTATAATTTTTTGAACAATATCAATTATTCTGAATAATCCATTATAATAATGGATTCTATATTCAGCCTTTACGATTTTAGTGCTTTAATCAAGATAGATAAAAAGATAAAGGAGAGTATTTAAGTAATTATTAATATGTTTTTCTTAAATTTTTTTTTGTAGAAACTTTTCGTTTTTAGTTCAGAAACTTGGTTTGATATTTTCTTAAATAAAATTTTATATTTTGAATTTTAATTAAAATTATTAAATTCTAAGAAGTAAATAATTTTGATTGAATTTCTCAGAATTTCTATGCCTATTAGAATCGTTTTATTATATTTATTATTTTGCTATCAGCCATACGAATTAAGAGCGATTTCATAATAGATATAATTAATATAAATAAAGGAGACATAATATTTTAAATAAAAAAAAACAAAGTAAAGCATAATAATAACGGAAATAATGTCGGGGATAAGACGTTATAAAATTGAAATAGAAAGAAAATTTAAGACATTAAATTATTACTCATTAAAAATATTAGAAAAAAAGAACAAAATTCAAATAAAACTGGTAGAATTAATAAGCAATATTTGAAATTACTTTATTGCATTTGTTTCCTTGTTTTCAAGGAAATTCAATATTTAGTTTGGTTTCAAAAATCTAAATAGCCAATTTTCTTTTCACTGAAAATTCTGAGAATTGCTTCGGAGAATATTTCTAAATATTTTACAGTGTTTAACAGTTGAGGGTTATCGTAAAATATAGTTATTTTATTTCCTGATGGTATGAAAATATAGACAGATATGCCATTATTAATATATTCACCATGTCGGTGACAGTAGCTTTGACAATTAAATAAATGAATGGAAATAACTCATTATATTATATAGATATTGATCGACAGATAAATATAGATATCTGGTCTGCTGATTTTGTTACGAAAGTTATGACCTATCTGATAGTAGAACTATAACCTTTCGGTCTATTACTTTTGTTATTATCTAAATAAGTCGATCTAATTGCTATCACTAATATCACAAATTATCAAGTGAAAAGTTAGGTTTTATCTAACTTATTTTGATGATTTAACGGAATAAACCACAGTTTTTCAATCCTTACCGCATCGATATGTAATTTTTGAGATACTTTAATTTATAGTGATGAATACATTATTATCCTATTCCTATTCATTATTATTCAATCATTCATCCTGTATTTGAATGATTGAATGTATTCAATCATTCAAATACAGGAGTGAACTATTTTCAGATTATGTAACTTTACCATTAAAATTATCACATTACAATGTTAAATAAATAAAAATGAAGAATAAGAAGCTAAAAAAAGTTGCAATTACTTTGTTATGAGTATAACATGATTGTAAAAATATTTTATGTTTATTTTATATTCAGTTTTGCACACCATTAAAATATATTTATTTTTCGTAATCTAAGCATTTTCAGAGATTTTCACATTTATAGTTCTCAAAGAACTAAGAAAAAAATCGAAAACATATTGAACTGATATTAAAATGCTTTCAGTCACAATTAATCTTTCATCTAATTAAAAAACAATTGGAATTTAACAATTTCCAGTATTTATTTGTTTTGACATATTTTTTGTCACATGGTTTTAAATTAAGTGCAGATAAATATATGGAATTTATTGTACTTTTGTAAAAAGTATTATTTTTTTCCTACAACAGAAATTATATTGAAAATTGCGTTTTTTATTTCACATAATTAATTGATATGATTGAAAAGCATAAATTGTATCAGTAAAAAAAAACTTTTCGAATAAGTTAAAAAGTGCATACATTACGAAATTAAAATTGAAGTAGATATCTTATTTAGACTTTAATGTCCAATGAAAATTATTATATCTTAATTTTAACATCTGCACACCCAAGAAACTGAATATTTCCAATTGGAGCCTGAATTTCACTGTCATATTACATTAAATTAAAATTCTAAAAAAATATTATAAATAATGAAAAAATTGTACAGAAAAAAACTGATATCATTTAAGAGATCATTTTTGTAAACATATTGCAAAAACATTATTGATAAAATAATAATTTTGGAAGATACAGTCATCAACTTCCGTATGCACGTCACAGCGATTACATAGCAGGCGATGATTAAACGTATTATTACGAAATTTTTACCGGGGTTCGTTTGCATATTAGAAGTTATATGGTGTGGAGAACGCTCAATCCCCAGGCAGAAGTAGAATAAAAACAACGATGTTTATTTTCACGAAGACACACAGGACAGCACAAAAACGACAGCTATATACAGCACAGAGACGACTATCTTCAGCCGAGACGTGTAGCATACACAGCAGCATACAACCAGAATCTACTGCAGATAGTAGCGAAAAGCTCAGTTCAGCACTAGCTTGACTCCGTCGCTTCCGACTGACTCCGTACACTCTCTCTTCGACTTCTACGACTCTCGACACCTTCTGACTGAATTCGCTGCTCTCGAACTCGGACTACTCCGTCTTCTACCTTCCTCTACCGTCTTCTACCTTCCTTTTATAGGTCTCGGGAGGCGGGGCTAGAAGCCTCTGAACCAATCAGGAACGTTTGATGCGCATCTCGGTTCCTACTGGACGGATCGGGAAAATTCTCGATGTTTCGGGTATTATCTATTTTGGCGCCAAAGTCGCCAAATGGTCGCCAATCTCTGGGACCTCCGACGCACACCTGGACTCCGTCCCATTCAGATGACTGTAAAACTTTCTTTCTGTTGAGGGAACAAACTATGCTGGGAAGCCGAATTACAGGTTTGTAACATTGCTCCCCTCTTCAAAGACTGACGTCCCGGCAGTCCAACTTCAATCCAACAGCTGGCGTAGGCTTCCGAATAATGTGATGACGATGCTTTAGCTGACTTCAGATCTTTCAAAGATGACATCATTCACTAACTTGTCGGCGACGAACGATCCATCCGCTCCTTCTCAATGATTTTGACCCGGACCTCTTCGTCGTTTCGGATTGTACATCCAGACTTGATTCCGCTCCTTAAAATGCAGGATGTCCCATGGAGCCAAACGCTGGACCGTAGTAGAGACCTCCGGAATGAATTCTTGCCAGGCGTTTCGGTTGGTCACTTTAAACTTCTTCCATCGAACCAATCGTATATCAGGATGATCCAACGGTGCTTTGTGAAATCCACTCGAAAGCCAGGTATTCGCCTTCGTCGCCAAAGCTTTCACGGGAATACGTCCACCTCTTCCCAGTCTATTCTCGACACTCGAGAATTGTCCTCAACTCTCCACACTGGATCGTCTGAAAAGTACATCTGCCTTTACGGCAAGGGCTCTTCTGCTACAACAAAACTTGACCGGATACACAGCAGATTCATCAGCTCCTATTTGCATGACACTTCTATGCAGATCCACAGCAAAGATGAATTGTTGAAGGAAGTTGAGACCGTGACTACAGGGATCAGCGATTCCCTCGACGTAGTCTTCTTCCTTGTCACTATGCCAGGAGATATCAAGAGGCTTGCAGAAAGGTAGTTCCTTTAATCTTTGGGACGAATCCAATCCAAACAGGGTCGCATCAACTCTTGCATCCATAGGTATCGAACACCGGTCGGCACCAACAGACCCGTCGGAAGGAAGTCCATCTTCTCCATCCCCAAGAGCCTGCACTTTCGGTTCCACTTCAGGGGACTCATTCGGAGAAGACTGTTTCAGGTCCGCAATTATTTGACATTCTCACTGTTCGCTCCTCTTCTCATTAAACCTCGTCTCATCCTCCGGATGGCTAAGTTCCATTTCAGTGACACCGGTCTCCATTCGGTCTTCAGTCTTTTCTCCTTCCACTTGGCTCTCGTTACTTCCTCCAATTTCTTCTGTGATATCTTGGACTTCTTCTGTTTTATTACATTTATCTTTTAAAATTTACTTCCACTATAAAATTACTTTCTTAAGCTCCTCCTGTCCGGATTTCATCTCCTGCTCCATTCTTTCTTGTCTTTTCTTCATCTCATCTTCTCCTTGCTTCATCTCATCCATAGATTTTTTCATCTCCTCTTGTCCAGCTTCCATAGATTTCTTCATCTCAGCCAACAGAGCCAGTTACTCACCATTACCGCTATCAGCCATTTTTGCTTGGGATCTCTTTAGAACCATACACTGTTGACCACTACCCCACTTCTGACACCAAATGTTACTAAATTTTTACCGGGATTCGTTTGGATAGTGGAAGTTATATGGTTTGGAGAACGCTTAATCAGCAGGCAGAAGTAGAATAAAAACAACAACGTTTATTTTCACGAAGACACACAGGACAGCACAAAAACAACTGCTATATACAGCACAGAGACGACTATCTTCAGCCGAGACGTGTAGCATACACAGTAGCATACAACCAGAATCTACTGCAGACAGTAGACCTCAGCTCAGTTCAGCACTAGCTTGACTCCGTCGCTTCCGACTGACTTCGTCCACTCTGTCTTCGACTTCTCCGACTCTCGACTCCTTCTGACTGATTTCGCTGCTCTCGAACTCGGACTACTCCGTCGTCTACCTTCCTCTGGCAGCTGCGGCTGCTTCCTTTCCTGCGCCAAAGTCGCCAAATTCGTCGCAAAGTTTGGCGCCAAGCTCTGGGACCTCCGACGCACACCTGGACTCCGTCCCATTCAGATGACTGTAAAACTTTCTTTCTGTTGATGGGATAAACTATGCTGGGAAGTCGAATTGCAGGTTTGTAACAGTATATTCAAGTGCGATTAAATTTCCTGTTTGACGCTTATTTCCTGATATCATTCCTCTGGCTGAATAGATGTTTTGTTGATACGGCGACTCCTCTCTAAAGTATTTCTAATAATATCTGTAAAAACGCTCAATGCAGCAATCTGAAAGTTCGTATAGCAGTTTGTTTATATTTGACAGTTGCCCCATTTGACCATACATAATAGAGGTTCTTATGCCACATAAGTTAATTCTTTTTTCCATAAATTTCAATTAATTTGCACCAAACGTAAGATTAAAATTTTAAATAACTGACATTAAATAAAATATGTTCAAAATAAATTTTGGAAAAAAGTGACTAAACTATGACTTCTTCGAAAAAAACACCCACATTTATTCCTAATATCATAAAATTTAACTAAATTATGTCGTAATAAGAACCGCATTTATCCTTAATACCTTAAAAATGTGACTTAACTATGTTGTCATAAAAATCGGTTTTATAATTCCACTATCCCTAATATTCAGCCTGTATTTTATGATTTTAAAAGCTAACTATAACTGTTAAAATCTCCTACTAATAGCAAAATCTATGTGCTTATAATGCATGTTATGTGATGCTAATTCATCACTGATAAAATTTAAATAGAATTCTATTAGTCAGTTTATCTAAAGAATTAAAAGAGTCAAATTGATTGAGTCAGTCAGGATTAAAAGAATTCTATTAGTCAGTCACTCTAAAGCAATGCGTCGATATATTTACTTACGGTATTTGAAGTAAAATATGAAAAGGTCTTCTTTGTGTCCTTTTATTCTTTTATAATCGCATTTTATATATGTTTTTTTAAACATAATATAATTCGGTTTTCATTTGGCAAAGAAAAAAAAAGTTCTATTATTGCTAAGTGAAAAATATTCAAAAGCAGCTATCTTTTTGCTTTTATCGACTTTGAGGTAAGGTTATGAGAAAGGTAATTAAAAACACTCTTTCTTAATGGCTTCTACTGCGTTTTTGCTTGATATTTAATATTTTTAT
Organism: Argiope aurantia; assembly: GCA_026543865.1. Lineage (NCBI taxonomy): Eukaryota > Metazoa > Arthropoda > Arachnida > Araneae > Araneidae > Argiope > Argiope aurantia. The sequence goes on from JAPMOR010070632.1 coordinate 1,420,225, forward strand.
ATGCTTTTCATTTTTTCCCCAACAATTAATATTATCATTCGCTTCAGCACTAACTACCGAAAAAGTAACGGAAAGATATAGCTATAATTTTCAATTTACAGAGAGTACGAGGTAAAAAATAAAATCTCACTATAGATTTTAAAAATGGTGTTCACTTTCTAGCAATAAAGCAACAAACATTTTATATCGATTTCAGAAATTTCCCGCATATTTCATTTAACTCTTAACTGGAGAGGTGAAAATTTAGGACTTAACTGGGGAGTGCGGTCTAGGAGATCGCATATTCTTTACACTCAAATTAAATTTTCTAATAAAATAATTAGTATGAAAATCCATCAAAATATTCTGCAATATTTTTTTTTGAAATATAAATATGTTTCAGAAAATTTTTAAAATATATTATCATTGAAAAAAGTAATTACTTTAGAATATACATTTTCTTCTCATATTACATGTTACAACAGATAATATTCTTGAAAAAACATATTACTTATTATTTTTTTTAAATCATATTTGTTTTTCCAGTATACAAAGGCATATAGAAAACAGTATAATGGAGAATTCAACAATTATATGAAATAAAAAACTGATAATGAATAAAAATACCTTTTTTATTATCAGCATCATCGGTTTTTGAGGGCATTTTAAACATATGGGTTAAGTATTAGTATAAATGTCAGCCTATAAATTCTGTAGATATTTCTCTTGGTATATTAATATATTTTAGAATTTTTTTTAAAAATACAATATTACTAGAAAAATTAATTATATTTGAAAGTATGCATCAGAATCAGCCGAATGCGAACTTTTATGAAAAAAAAAATCTTTTGCACAATTTTCCTCATCACTCAAATCAATTTCTGCTTCATTTAAAACTCTGAAACTCTATTTCATAATGAGGATCAGTAGGTTGGATAATATTTCGAGGATCAAGTTTTAGCGCCATCTGCTGAGCCTTTTATAAAACCGGAACACTAAAAGGGAGGTGCGGTCTTACAGGCGTCGCATAAAGAAATAACTGAATTTATTTTTTAAAAAGCATACGCTGAAAACTGTTTAAAAATACACTTGTAGTGAAGGTCACGAAACACGAAGCTACAAAGTCAATCCATTTGATTGAGCTAAAAATAAAATAGGGATGAACGAAATTCTATTGTTAACAGTCTGAACGCACTCCCCAGTTAAGCGGTAAACGAGTTTATACAATTGCATCTATAGCATGTCATATTTTTTGTGTATATGAAAGTGTAATAGCTACTTAAAAAATTATATCCCATTTATTGTTTTTTACTTCATGTTGTGCTAACTATTTTCTCAGTTCACATTTAAAATAAATTTTTAAATATTTACCCATATATAAGAAAATAAATAATCACTCAATAATAACAAAAACATAATTGAAATTAAAATATGGGTATAAACTAATGTTATTTGTGATATATAACTGGAATCAAAAATTGATTATATCAGGATATTAGTTGCGATTTATAACTGAAATTAAAATGTCAATCAATAAATTCAAAAATACCAAAGAAAAAAATCTTTAAAGAGGTGAAGTATTGTTCGCACCTTTTCATTTTTTAAAATATATTTGCTAAAATTTAAATTATTAAATAATTTCAAATGGTTTGTTTTCATAGTATTTAAATAAATGAAGATATACCTTATAAATAACTTAATTTTTATCATTTTATTTTATTTAAATTTTATTTCATTCAAAGAAGAATGAATACCCACAACAGTAATATAAATTGGTTCGAATAATGAAGCCATGAGCTATAATGTACATAATAGATCTAAACGTTATGAAAATTTAATTGTTTTATTTCAAATCTAACATTTAAATACAATATGTTCTATATTTAATCTCCAGGAATAATGGATATGACATTCCTTTTATAAATGCTTTAGCAAAGAATATTTCATATTGTAAGATTTATTGTTAGCATTAAATATATTTTAAAATAAAGTTTAAATAAATTTATACTATTTTAACATTTTTCTCTAGAGTTTTTTTCTCTTAAAAATTTTCTAAACTTTATATTTTTTCAAATATCAATATAATTTCCATTTCATTTAAGCACCAGAAATTATTAATTACTAAGTGCATGACACCGAATCACCATTTTTTTCTTAAATAAAGTTTTTTTAATAAAATTTTAAAATAAAGTTTAAATAAATTTATACTATTTTAATTTTTTTCTCTAGTGTTTTTTTTCTCTTAAAAATTTTCTAAACTTTATATTTTTTTCAAATATCAATATAATTTCCATTTCATTTAAGCAGCATAAATTATTAATTAGTGAGTGCATGACACCGAATCATCATTTTTTTCTTCACCATATAATAGTTGAATAGTTAGGTATATTTTGTTTCGTCTTTCTATATTAGTGGTAGACAATTTTAGAAAGTAGTATTACCTAAGCATAAAATGACAAAATCTTACATTATGGAGAGATTGCACATTCTGAACTTTAAGTTAGTCTAATGTAACTGCTCAGCTACTATAGCATTAACTAAATCAAATAATATAGTTTAAGTAGTTATATTTTAAAGCTATTTAATCAGACTGTTCAATCGTAAAATATTGCATAATTTGAAAATGCAATTCGCATTAATAAGTCCGACTAGAAACATTTGACTTATCAAACTTGAAAAGAAACTTTCAAAAAAGCGTTTTGAGCGAAATTAAGTCATATCAAAGTGAATTATTAAAGTTGCACGAAGCCTTATCTTGCAGACGTTGTAGTTTCGAAACATTATAAAATGATGTCTATGTCTGAATGGTATTGCGTTATTGAAATTTCACAAGCCCCATGGCATTTCATTAAATTGCTTCTAAAACACATTCGTTTCTTCCTTTTTTTTCTTTTTTTTATTCACCTGTGAGTAGCATAATAAAGTGAATAAGTGAGTTTCATGATAAAGTGACTTTTGAAATGTGACATCACTTAATTGAAATCCGGGTTATCTTCTAATATTTTTATTGCTTATCTTTTATACAGATATCTTCAAATTTTCCAATGTAAAGATTAAATTAAAATGTAAAAGAAAAATTGATAATAACTTCAAATTAATTTTTTCCCAGACGAACTTTTGTTATAGATAGTCCAAAACTCATCTAGCACTCTTTTCGAATGAGAGCTGCCATCCACTGAGAGAAAAGTTAATTTTTACCGACTGATAATTTAAATTCCGAATATAATAGTTTGCCCTATGTAACAATCTGCCTCGGTCTTACCTACATTCTATTTGCTTTATATCAAAGGCAGCTAAATCGCAACTATTAATAAAATACTTACTGAAAGCTACTTTTCTTATTACTTGTAATATATTATTTTCTGATTCAGGTTTCACATAGTGATATATAAATTGATCAAAAATTGCAGAACATTTTATAGAAGAAGTAATTAGGGCATAGGAAAAACGGTGATCTAGACAAATTTCAAAAATAAGCGATGAGGGAAAAATATGAAGTTTATATATTTTAAATAAATTTCGAAATGCAAAGTCATGCTTACTTTAAAAATTAGAAATAAAAATTATCAATAAAGAAGTAATCATTTTATGCAACAACGTTATATTCAGCATATTCATTTTTCGAAATAGTTACTAATTACAAAGAAGTAAGAAATATAAAATTTCCTGATCTCCTTTATCACTCAATGGGAAAAGTCAGGCAAAACAAATCAGTTTCTTTCAAGCTTACAATTGCTCTTTCTAGAAACACGCCGCATAGTGTACGCGATGTGTTTATTTTACAATAAGATGTAACTAAGTCTTTTTATCTCAATTTGAAATATATTTTCCTTTTAGGTCATCAGTGTTGATCCACATCAATGCAGATCATAGTTCTCAAAGAATCAAATGGGCGAAATTTAGAGTGGAGTACTAAAGTAAAATCTGCCATATTCAAATGGTGAAGATGTTTTAAAATGTTTTTGAAAGTATTGGGCGTGATGGTTATTTGGAATTGTTCCTCCATTGCAACCTTCTTCCCTATTAGCGAATTGATAATATTTTTAAGATAATTTTTTCATATTGTTAATCTGTCCCCCAAATTTGATGGAGTTTCAAATGATGCATGCAACTACGTATGATATTAAACGTCAATTGTTAAACAAAACTTTTATTCTAGGGAAATTTAATTACACTCACATTAATAAACCAGCAAATCCATGGCATTTATATAACCTTTCTACACGCAAATAAATACTATTCTTTGCTTATATACTTAAAAACTGCAAATGAGTTCAATAGTAATTTCAAGCAGCATTAGCACTCAGATTGTTGAATAACAATTACCAAGGACTTTTGTGTAATCTTACAAAATTTAGTAAATAGATATGCATGTTATATACTGCTGCATGATCAGTTTTCTTAAAGAAAATGTTGTTAATTATATTATTGCGTTATTATGAATAAAAAAATTTCAGCATTGCATTCTCACTATCAGCATTCAATTTATTTATTTAAATAAGGATATTTAATGAAACACAAAAGACTCAATAGTCTCTATACTCTATAAGGAAAAAATTGAATATAGCATCTAACTTCATGCCATGTAATCATATTGTGATTCGATTGGCAACGTTTCTTAAATATGCAGCTTAATATTAATACACTTCGTGCTCATGAACACTCTGCCCCCAAACCTTAAAAACTTTTAGATCATGTTTGTTGTTAGATCATGTCATGTTATAAAAAAAAGTTCTAATTCGATATATCCACAATATTCGTATTTTTTCTTTTGCTTTAATTATTTTTAACAATATTTTAAATAATTAATTTAAAAATTTTCAATGCGCCATTATCAAAGTCACCTAATTTATATTTCCTTTAATTTGTCGGTTTTAAATTCCTTTTCAGCAAGTATGCACGACGATGAGAAACTAAACCTTAACATCTATAATCTCTCTCATTTCATGCCCGAACTATCTATTCAAAGAAATTTAGAATACGATTCGTTAATAATCCTTGCATCAAATGGTATTGTTACAAACCTGCAATTCGGCTTCCCAGCATAGTTTGTTCCAGCAACAGAAATAAAGTTCTACAGTGATCTGAATGGGACCGAGTCCAGGTGGCGCGTCGGAGGTCCCAGAGCTTGGCGACAAACTTGGCGACGAATTTGGCGACTTTGGCGCCAAAATAGATTATACCCGAAACTTCGAGAATTTTCCCGATCCGTCCAGTTGGAACCGAGATACGCCTCGAACGTTCCTGATTGGTTGAGAGGCTTCTAGCCCCGCCTCCTGAGACCTATAAAAGGGGCTGCAGCTACCAGAGGAGTCCAAGTCAGCAGTCAGAGTGGACGGAGTGTTCGAAGAAGAGTAAGCGGAATCGACGGAGCGAAGTAGTCCGAGTTCGAGAGCAGCGAAATCAGTCAGTAGGAGGGAAGTCGACGAAGTCAGTAATCCGAGTCGGAATCGACGGAGCAGAGTATTCGGAAGCGTCGGAGTCAAGCTAGTGCTGAACTGAGCTGTGCGCTAGTGTCTGCAGTAGATTCTGGTTGTATGCTGTGTGTGCTGTTGTATGCTACACGTCTCGGGTGAAGATCATCGTCTTCTGTGCTGTATATAGTTGTCACTTTTGTGCTGTCCTGTGTGTCTTCGTGTAAATAAACGTCGTTGTTTTTATTCTACTTCTGCCTGCTGATTGAGCATTCTTTACATCATATCACTTCCACTATCCAAACGAACCCAGATGGAAATTTCGTAACAGTATTTCCCAGCATTTTGCAATCTTTATATTTGTTATTTGATTTGAGATCAAATTTCATATTTTAGATTTCAATGTGAATTTTTTTAAATGTCACCCAAAAAGATCTAAAACTTCTGGACGAACTAACCATAGTTCAGAACTTAGTTATAAAGGAATGATGTGAAGTAGGACCCTGGTGTTCTTTATTGATTTTATGATTATGCAAGATATACAAATATTCGATAAATATTCTAATACTTTAGGGCAAAAATGTTTGTTTTTATTCTATTAGCTTTCATTTTCTTTCCTTCATTTATTGAAGCTAGAATTAAATTTATCAATTTTAAAAACTTTTATTATTTCTTCCTCTAAAGTGAATTAAAATTTCATATTAAAAATGCCCTTTTAATAAAAGTTTTCTTTTCCTTTTTTATGCATTATTCTTATTAGTAATCTTTTCATTGCTTATATTCGTTTTATTTCTTTATGTATTATTCTTCGTATTCTTTTATGCATTACTCTTTCTTATGCGAAGCAAAATCTGAAAAAAAAAATAAATTTATATTCCGAAATAAACTTTTCTTATTTCTTTTCTTAAATTACGATTTGACTGTAGGATGAATTTTTCCATTGATAACATTTTTCATTGGAAAAAAAATATAATTAAAGGAAATGCTAATTTTTCTCAAATTGATTAAAAGAAGTTCTGGTGACCATTTATATATTATTTCTATCACAATTATAAATTATTGCTGATCGTTGAATAATGAATCTATTTTCAAAAGATTTTATTAGTAGTTAGACATTTCGACCATAATTTGATTCATGAAATAGAAAGGCAAATAAAACATTCTCTTGTATAAAGAGTTTATATATATATCAGAATCGAGTGAATTTTTCTTTAGATATTTGTAGTCATAGAATATAACGACAGAAACCTGATTAATCATGATTGATAGGATTATCTACTGAAACTCATGAAGCTAATCCAAAATGCATCAAAAAACATGTTCATGTCACAACGCATGATAGGCTTGAAGTAAAGCATTAACATGACAGCAAGCGGAGCAGACATAAATGAGTAAGCTTACAAAGCTTCCTACCTTTTTTTTTTATTTCGTTTCGTTTCTTGGACGATTTGCTTTATATCACATAAATAGGAAAAAGTAATGAAATTAAGAAAATATCTTTTGCATGGCATTATATATTAAATTGAGTTAAATGTTAACATTTCTTGGTAACAAATTTATCAAAAGTGAAATAATTTGACAAATCTATTTAATTTTATGAACTTAATTTGATCAATTTTATAATTATTATAACAATTATTTTATATTTATTTCATATAAAATAAATGCTACATTATTTTATATTTATTTTATAAATATAAATATATATTATTTTATATTTATTAGAATTAAATGATCGTAAATTAATTATTTATAGCTTTTACTGTAATTAATATAATCGCTATTCTGAACTCATAGTAGTTAAATGTGAAACAAATAAAAGCGTTGAAAAAATAAAATAAAAACTCTGCGAATCAAAGCACTTTGAAATTTTTACGATTCCCTATTAAAATATATAACTTTATATCTTTTAAAATATTAACTACAATAATTTGATTTAAGGATATATAGTTATGAAAAACAAAATTGTTTAATTGTACTGAAGATTCAATAGTAATAGTAATGATTTATTAAATATAATATTATTAAATGTATTTCTGAGTTTAAGTTATAAAGCTTTGATGTATGTTATAAGTTATTTTTGACACAGGGCTTTTCAAATATTTAATGTACATTTAATGCATAATTAGTAGAAAGATAGAAATACCAATAAATAATAAATAATACTTATAATGATATATTTGTCAAAAACATTTTAAAAGAATAATCATTTAACACTCTAATTAGCAGAATTAGAATTCTAAATACGTTTCACTATTGTTGTATAAAATTTTATTCATCCATACAGGCGCACTAATTTAATAAATACTTAACAAACTTGTTAATCGATAGAAAAGAATTATCATGAAACAATATTTGCAAAGTAAATTTATATTATGACCAACGATATAATCACAAGTTAAGAAACAGAATTGTGTTTCCATAGTTTTAATCATATTTCAGAATAATTTAATCCAATTTTCGCTTTGAAATTCAGAAGGACCACCGAAACGGTCTCTTTCCATGATGTTACTGGGATGAAACCGTGTCCCGACTTCTCTCCAAATCAACTGGCGTTGGGAATCGCTTGTAACATCACGGAAAGAGACCGTTTCGGTGGTCCTGGAGTTGTCGTCTGGGGAGGCATTATGATGAACGGGAGGACTGAGCTCCACGTTTTCGACAGAGGTTCTGTAACTGGATATCGCTATTGTCAGGAGGTGATCCTTCCCCATGTGCGTCTGTTTCGAGGTGCCATTGGATCTGACTTCGTTTTTATGGATGATAATGCACGGCCACACAGGACACATGCTGTTGAGGAGCTCCTGGAAAGTGAAGATATCACTCGAATGGATTGGCCGGCTTGCTCCCCTGATTTAAATACGATAGAACATGTGTGGGATGCTTTGGGGAGACGCCTTGTGGCACGATTACATCCTCCTGGGAACACCCGACAACTTAAACAGATACTGATTGAGGAATGGGCACTCTTACCTCAAGAACTGTTGGACAATCTGGTGCTGAGTATGGGGAGACGGTGCGAAGCAACCATTGCAGTAAGGGGAGAGCATATCCCATACTAAGGAACATCTGCTTGCTGTTCTTCCTCTTGGACAGACAATCATGCGTAACGATACTATGAGTTCAATAAAGCCTTTTTTTGTTTGATTCCATACTGTATGCATTGTATTCATTTCTGTGCAAGTATGCTTTCGTCATTCTTTCAGAACACAATGCTGTATCTCATTTCTGAATTTCATGTCTCTCAGATGATTCTGGTGAAGGTATGGCAAAAAACATACCTGTTGCTTAAGTTTTGTACGCTAGTGTATTTAATTTATGTTTTTTAATCTTGATTACTATAAAATGTTATTTTGCCTTATTTGTTTATTTGCTTACACATCCAAAATCGACCACTCATCAGTTGTTGTTTTTTCAATTTATATTGATGATAATTTCTATAAAAATTACCAAATTACTCCGCGATCATCTTCATGAGATTAACATTTTTAAAAACCATCAAATCTTTAAAAAATATATCTTATGAAGAACATTAAATGCATTTTTGCTGTAGAAGAATATTTAAAAACCGCGAAAAGGCAAACTATTTTCATCATTAGAATAACACATTATCTGAATATGCTGAAAGACTCATTTCGTCCAAACGCAATCCTTCAATCATTAGCATGCATATAATGAAGATACATGATAATATCTTCATTAAAAGGTTGCAATTTAGAACTAGTTAGCAATGCCTTCAAATATAGTAAACAGTTGCTTCAATAACTTCGTAACCATTTCGAATTGGAAAAAATGAATCAAATTTTAATGGGGTATTCAAAGTGGTCCAACATACTTCTTTCAATCAAGTATGCCAAGCATACAATTTTCGTCACATTTGCCTATCAAAAGGGTGTCGTCTAGACTAAAGTGTATACTATATTGCCAGACATTTATTCCAATAATATTCCATGGCTAAATTGGAATTAAATATTATACTAATATTGAGGTTTCAAATATACTTTTAGTATATAGAGCAACTAATTTAAATGATCAAGCAGCAGAGCATTTGTATCTTGCTAGAATTGCATATTCGTCTAGAACAGTGAACTTCATACAAATTATTGAAATGCTTGTTGATGAAATTCTTTTGAAACTGGGTATTTCACAAATAATGTATATATATATATATATATATATATATATATATATAAATTTTTGGAAATACCTCAAAAATGAAAAAGTTATATCATTTATAATATATAAAGATAACTTTAGCGAAAATAAAGAAAGTGAATATCAATAACGAAATATAATTTGTGGATGAATAAGCTTAAAAAAGACAGTGAAATCTTATATAAAAGATGCAATGCAATTCCAATAATAATAAAAATAATTGCATTTTTGGTTATGCATGTATGTTGGTGTTTGCCTGGTTCTCTATGTAACAGACAGAACTACTAAATTTGACACCTAATTTGGAGGTAGCGAATCTATGTCTCCGATGTATTATTTTGAAATATTTACTAGAAATATGGGGAAAAAAAGCAAAATGTTGATTTCCTTTTTTTATTTTATTTATACATTTCTTCCTAGTTTCTGGAAATAAATTATACAACATTCTAAATCATTGTAAATTATTGTATAATTTATTACAACTCATCATTTAAGTCACTAAGTCCTAAAATGTATAAATATCTTTCACTTTCTTGATCTTTTTAAGAGTCATCTGTTCTTTTGCCTTTCTTCATTCCCCTATTGATAGCCTGTAGACCTTTGGATAGTTTGATGAATATTCTCAGGCAGTTTTATCCAAGAAGGACCAATAATATTCATAGAGCATAATGGTAGCAATCATGCAAAAAGGATGAATGTTTTCTGTATTTATATTATATAAAAAAAACTAACATATCGAGATGCATTTGAACATAATGTTTTATAGTAGAGCGAACTTTCAATTAAATGTCTTTGTTTTTTTGGGAGAGTCTTGAAGTAAATTACAATTTTTCATATAAATATTATCCATGTTCAAGTTTATGGGTATTACATATACAACTTTAATCGTTGGCAAACAATAATTATCTTACGAAATGTATCATCAAATGTGATGAGAGTTTCCCTTTCGAGTCTCTTCTAATCGATTGTTAAACGGAAAAACATTTTCATTCCTTCTAATTCTATCTGTCTGAATAGATAATCTTCCGAAGAAAGGAAACTCTTTTGACATTTTTATTTCCTTTGAAGCTAGATAAAATAAATATTATCATGAGTAAAACATTATCTTAAGAATTTTAGATTTACTAATGATTAAGCTGACATAACAGTTCAAAATGATTATGAAGCATAAAAATACAATGTTCTCTTTTTTGCCAAATAGATCATTATAATGTATCATATTTTCATTGAAAATGACATATTGATTTGGGAATTATGTTATCGCATGGAATGAATTCTCTGAATAACTGATTTGTATTTAAACAAATACGACCTTTTCTGAATTGCGAATTCATAGATGAATACTTGATTATGTAGCAAAAATGGCATGCATACATAAAGCACAGAATTCAACATAAATCCGAAATTTCAGGTTAATAACATAGGAATTTATGATGAAAACTTCTTTTTTTTATATTAAGCCAAATTTATGAATGAGACATTCAGATTGAAGTCTTAAAACATATAATATATAATGCATGAAATCTATCCAAACCTATTCATATTTTCTAAATTATAAAAACACAGCTTTATGTTATAGTACACTGGTGTGCAAAACTTAAGCAACAATGCAAATTTTAAGCATATAGCCAGGAAATTGCAGAAAAGGAGTTCTTGCGATCAGTACAATGAACACGTATTCAAGAGAAAGGTCATGAGTATGCAAATATCAGGAACAAAACGTCACAGGCGACGTGAGCGTATGCAAAACACGTGTGGAAGGCGTGCGCAGCTCAACACTACAATAAAAGGAAGGACGGAGACGCAATTAAAGACATTCGCTGCTAGTGCACGTGAGTTAATTCATGAAATAGGGCTAGCAGAAATCACCTGGACGATTTCACACATGGAAGAATGATCGGAAAGCTGGAGGAGAGGCGTAGTGAGACCAGTGTAGCTGAAGAGTTCGGAATCAACAAAAGTGTCATTTCGCGCGCATGGAAAGCCTTCCAAACCACAGGTACAGCTGTGAGAAAGGTTGGTGGTGGCCGCCCCAGGAAAACAACTGCAGTGGATGACCGACATATCTTCCTGCAGGCGAAAAGAATCCGAAACCAGTCAGCAAGCGCCATTGCTCAGCAACTGTATGCAGAAACGGGGAGACAAGTGTCGCATTTTACTGTGTCCAGACGCCTTCACAAAGGTGGCCTATTCGCCCGCCGTCCTGAACACTGCATCCTTTTGACAGTTTCCCACCGGCGGCACCGTTTAGAGTGGTGCAGGGAGCACAAAAACTGGACATCTCATCAATGGAGTCGTATCCTCTTTACAGATGAGAGTCGTTTTAGTGCCACAAGCGATTCCCAACGCCAGTTGATTTGGAGAGAGGTCGGGACACGGTTTAATCCCAGCAACATCACGGAAAGAGACAGTTTCGGTGGTCCTGGAGTTGTCGTCTGGGGAGGCGTTATGATGAACGGGCGGACTGAGCTCCACGTTTTCGACAGATGTTCTGTAACTGGAGATCGCTATTGTCAGGAATTGATCCTTCCCCATGTGCGTCTGTTCCGAGGTGCCATTGGATCAGACTTCGTTTTTATGGATGACAATGCACGGCCACACAGGACTCATGCTGTTGCGGAGCTCCTGGAAATTGAAAATATCACTCGAATGGATTAGCCGGCGTGCTCCCCTGATTTAAATACGATAGGATATGTGTGGGATGCTTTGGGGAGACCCCTTGCGGCACGATTACATCCTCCTGGGAACACCCGACAACTTAAACAGATGCTGATTGAGGAATGGGCACTCTTACCTCTATAACTGTTGGACAATCTGGTGCTGAGTATGGTTAGACGGTGCGAAGCAACCATTGCAGTAAGGGGAGGGCATATCCCATACTAAGGAACATATGCTTGCTGTTCTTCCTCTTGGACAGACAATCATGTGTAACGATACTATGAGTTCAATAAAGCCTTTTTTTGTTTGATTCCATACTGTATGCAATGCATTCATTTCTGCGCAACTATGCTTTCGTCATTCTTTCAGAACAAAATGCTGTATCTCATTTCTGAATTTCTTGTCTCTCAGATTATTCTGGTGAAGGTATGGCAAAAAACATACCTTTTGCTTAAGTTTTGACACCAGTGTATGATCATCATTTCTTAAAATCAAAGTTCCCATTTTTTAAAATTTTTATAGATTTACATTTTATATTTTGGGTAAAATATATTACAAATTTCTAAGGAATATTGGATTTCCTGTTATATTTGTAGAAGTTTAAATGAGAATATTCTATTGAAACTATTCATGTGGCTTTTCTTTAAAATGTATCTTTGATTCCATTTAATTATTAAACAGGAATTTGATTTTTTTTATTGAAAAGAAAGAAATCTCTCATTTCTCTCACTACCAAAAAGCATATTTTTATTCTTGTTTCGGCGTTGAAAAATTTTCAAAAAATATAAAAGTCTTCTTAGAAATGATATTTTATCACCAGACAAAGAAACAAAAAAAGTTCTTATTGACTATCAGGAGTCAAACCAGAAAAGTTACAATAGCGGCACATTGAAACTTACAAATTTTATCCATAAATATTTTTTGGTTATTTATTTCTACAAGATTTTCTAAAGTTTGTGTCATATGTTCATTTCCTTTTCCTTTTCATCGATACAACAGCTTATTTATTAAACTGGAAAAGAATTTATGATTTCTAAGAATCATTTTCTTATTGAAATAAACAATAATAAAAATGTTAATAACATTTGCATATGGAAACTATTTATTGACTCTTTTTGTTAATTCCTAAAAAAAATAATTGAAAAAAGCACATAGAAAATTTTAAAAAATACGCACATATGCATTAATTCAGAAATAAGTGAAAAATTAGTTTGTTCAGTTTCTCTGTTAAGTTTTTCTGCATTATTTTAATCAATCTACATAAACTTGATGACTAACTACCGTTATTTATATTTATTATTTTATTTAAATATTTGAAAGAAAATGGATATCAGAAATAAATTCAAGTAAGGTTACCGAGGCATTTTCTTGAACTATTTTTGAAAAAAAAAAATCATTTTTTAAAAAAAAATTTACATTAAATGTTAGAAGAATTCAGTAGCCAAAAATTTAGAGAAAAAGTTTCATTTCGAACAATTTTCGGAAGGATTATGAGCAATTAAAAGTTTTTCATAAATTGCCACATCCAAGTTTTGAGAGCTGAAAAAAATGATAGATCATCATTTAAAAAATATATCAATAACAGAAAAGCATTTTGAAACAAATATATGTTAATTTATTTTTATAATTATATATTATCAGTTATTAATACAGTACATTATCAGTTATTAGTATAGTACATTATGTGGCTTAAAGCAAAATGAATAAGATACGTTTCATATTCTTTAGCATATTGAAATTTTTTTATTCATTAAATGTTTCTGCAAAAAATATTTATGTTGCATTTTAAAGGGATGTAAAATATTTAAATACATGTCAAACATTTTTATAAATTAAATTAAAACTTACAGCCACTTATTTATAAAAATCCTATTTCCTTAAAGTCAAAATTAAAATTTTCAAATTTCAAAGATTTAAGACTTTGAAATTGTTTTTTCTATCACTATGGAATTTTATACGAAATCTGAAAATTTATGAAGTCGAGAATTCGGCATTCATATTCAAATGATTTAGTAATTTTTACATATTTCCTTTCAAATAAAATATTGAGCCTATTTTTCCATAATGTTAACATTTTTGATTTATTATTTGTGTACAATTTGAAATTATTTTCCCAAATACAGAATTTAATGAAATTTTTTACTAAAAAATGGTTAAAAGAAGTAATAAAAGGAAATTGGTTTGCTTTCGAATAATTTTTAGCGTCTGAAAGATTTATCTTAAAAGCTCTTAAATAAATATTCTAATTATATTCATGAAGTTATGTTGTTATGAATATCATAACTATATCCAAGAAATCAGTTATGAAACAGCAGTAAGAGTTCAAAACAGCTGAATCTGATTTTTATCTTAAACATCTTTCGGTATGCTTATCATTCTCAAATAATAAAATATTTTATTATGATTATAACAGTAAATGGAATCCTTTCTTAAACATTTGAAAAGTTACTTAAATATTTGAAATATTATATAGCTTTTAATAATACAGATGTATTATAGATAAAATTACAAAATATTCTATGGCGTATTCAAAAATATTTATGCTATTCTCTTTAATGAATAGATCATAAAAAAAGCAAACAAAACAATGTTTGCATATTATTGGTTTATTGCAGAGTTGAAATATTAAATTAAATAAACAGTCATTAACTTGAGTTTATAATTTTCGAAATACATTTACATAGCTATTTAAATATTCTCTAAAATATAGAACAATTAGTGAGAAATTGAAATTTTCTCATAATTGAATGTTTTTAAGGGAATCCACAACTCAATAACAAAGAATAATGAAAATTTTAGCAATTTGTTCTTCATTATTATCAAAGGTTTTTCTCTTAACGTATATTAAAATAATAATTTCCGTCTTGCTCAAATATAATTATGAAAGTCCATATTCTTTATTTCATATTTATTAAATTATATTAAAACCGATTTCTAAAAAAATAAAAATGTTTTTTTTATAAAATTTTAAGAACTTCTACTTTAAAGGAAAAGCTATATATCATATTAATATCATTAGACTAACACCATTTGTATAAAATTATTTAAATATACACTTTTAGTTAAATTATTATTATCGATAAATTAAATTACACCACTATTTATTAAGATAAAATAATTTGAAAGTGTTTTGTTCTATAAAAAGTACTTCGTCTAAAATCCAATAAACCTCAAATAAAATTTGACTAAAATCAGAAAACAGAGGAAAAACCTTGAACATGTATTACTACTGAGGAATTTCAAAAGATAAGTAAAATTATCATAAGAAATAGGTAGTCATTTCTTTTACGAAACGTTTTTAATAAAAACGTATCTACATTTTTTTTAAGGTATGTACGACACCATTATAGGACATATTACCATATGAATAGAATTTATAATTTTTTTTTGTTTACATAGCCCTGTTTCAACGGTTATCTTCTTGAATGAATCTGATGATTGTTAGGTTTGATCAAATGCTTGATTATTCATAAATAAATTCATAATATGTATTGTCTTTAAAAATTCCATTGGCCACTCACAATTTGCACACAAAAATTAGCATTTATATCTGCCTTTAAATTTATGAATGAAAACTTAATTATTATCAGAAATTTATGCCATAAAAATAAATTTTATAGCTATTTTATTAGATGCGGGTAGTATGAACATGAAATATGTTTTTAAAAAGAAATTTGATAAACTTTGAAATTTGATATTCCTAAACATCAATTATGATATTTTAGATTTGAGAGAAAATACTATGTTATTGTAAAGATTTTTTTTATAAAATTTTACTCAGTTGTTAAAACTTCGATAGTTATAAAACTATTGAAATGCGAAATAAAAAAAAACTTTAAAAAGATAACAAATCCATATAGATATAAAACAATTTTTAAAAGAATTCAACTAATATAATAGTATAATTTGTGCATGAAAATATTTATAAAAAATATTGCTTCAAAACTATATGATTGCTCCTTCTTTTCATAAATAAGCTACATTAGCAATTGCACTCTTAAAAAATTTCTTTTTACTAGGTAGTCTGAAATAATTTGTACAGACTGTTGTGAGAATTTAATGTAATTCAAATATCTAAAAAGAAATAACTTTATCAACTCCTCTTAAATGAAATATTCCTAAAATTTATAATCAAAGCCTCTCAGTTATAACTAATAATGGAAAAGAGGTATTTGTGAATTAATCAAAAACACTCTTTAAGATTTCTACCACAATTTTCTCCCCTTTAAGATATTTTTTGACGATATCTTTTTTTATCCTTCTTTTTATATATGCATTTCCATCTGAAATAATAAAAAAATGATACCACAGTGGAATAGATAAAAAATGGGAAGAGTGAAACTGTACTTTTTTAAATTCAAATAAATGTGCAAATGGATAAAAGTAAAACATATTATCTCTATGAATAGCAGATTAAGCAACAAATAGACTAATAAGAGGTTACTATGCAACGAATAGACTTCATAAGATGTAAATTTTTTAATATATTACTCAAATTAAGAAACAAACAGAATGTTTACTTCACATTCATCATGAAAATGCTTTTTTAGATTTTCTTTTAAAAATTGTAGAATATAATAAACAAAGGAAAAATATTTATACCATCTACATTTTTTTAATTTTATGTGATTAGTATTTTTCTCATTGCATTGTAAACTGTTGGTATTAAAGTCTCAAAAGACTTAGTTGAATTTTAAATAATTCAATGGACAGTTTTATTTCAAATAGAACATGAATTCATATTCAATCATAGAATTTAAGATTGGAATTGAAATCAAGATTTATCAATTTCTTTAATGCTTAAAAATTTTTGACAAATGCTTTGGAAAGAGTAATTGATTTTACATGGGAATTTTCTTATTTATCTGCCCTTTCTATCAAAGAATGTTTCAAGAAATTTGAGCCATTTATCATGAAAGCACAATTTAAACACTACAATAATTTAAATAATTTCCAGGAAATATTCTGA
Organism: Argiope aurantia; assembly: GCA_026543865.1. Lineage (NCBI taxonomy): Eukaryota > Metazoa > Arthropoda > Arachnida > Araneae > Araneidae > Argiope > Argiope aurantia. The sequence goes on from JAPMOR010070632.1 coordinate 1,437,400, forward strand.
AGCAAATAAGAAATCCATTCAAGGAAAAATAAATTAAAATCTATATCAGAGAGGCGTATAATATTATAACAATTTTTACGATTAACGAATTCTCATTTTGCAAATATGAAAGTATCACCGATATAAAATTTGTTTCTCCAAACGGATCATGCAAAGATGATGCACGAAGTTTATCCTTTCAATTTCTAGGAAAAACGAAACTGTCCATATATATAATTAACTAATACCACAAAACAAAAATAGTTTGACATTAAAGATACAGGCTAAAGTAAATGATATAAATTTTATCAATGCCCTTTAGTCTCTAGAAAACTATTCGTTATTTTTCATGCAACAAGGTCCAATTCTTTGTCAACGGGGTCTCGTACACATAGTCTTTCATGGCTCAGCACAAAAAAAAATCTCTGGGTGATAAATGAGGTGACCTGGGAGGCAAAGCAATCGGTCCACCTCTGCGGAATGTTCGGTTCAGATAATCAAGCTAAACAATTTTGCTATGGTCTGCAGCTCCATCAAGTTGATACCACATATGATATGCTACAGGCATTGTCCGTGATACGCCAGGCTTTTTTGAAAATTTTTGATGGTCGATGCAACAGCGCTATGAATCTCGTGTTCGTGTAAATGATCGCAATTGTAAGCACCCAAGGGTAACGAATGTTCTATACCTTGTTGAAATAAAGGACACATTCGGACACTTAAATGTGCTGCTTCCTTGTGTTCACTTCACTTGTCCATTTTGTTCATGTAGATGAAGTTTGCGGACATACTTCCTTATGTGAAATCGATTTCCTGTGATATTTCCTGCCTCACCACGAAATTTGAAAGATAAGTTTTGAATCACCCTGTATTTTAGATAATGTAAAAATCCAACATGAATTAACATAATAATGAAGATCAGAATGTTACCTGTATATGCATTCGAATTTCGCTATTTTTTAAACTATTAATAAAGCAAAAAAATGCATTTTTATATAAAGATTAATATGATTTGTATTACTTCTTGTACATCATTAAATAAAGTTGCTTTTTTGATAAATAAAATAAATAATTTCTTTACTTTGGTTATTGTAAGCAGTTAAATTCTGGAAATATCTGTCTTCGGTAATGCATGAACATTTAATATGATGAGTTAATATAAATCTTATTTCAATTCTCTTCCATTAAATCTATTTTAAATACATCAATAATGGATTTATAAACTGTGGCAAGAATCAAAGCAGTAGCAGTAATTTGTCAAGTTTTTATATGTATTATCCCTATTGTTAATAAGGAGATGAAAGTTTTTTTTATTTTTAATTTTTTATCATTTATATTTTTGTAAAATAAGAATAAACTGTCTTTCAACAAGAAACACCACCTATCTCAATTTTCTAAGTTATACAAGAACAAAAAAAGCTGCTTAAATTTCCATTGTCGATAGCAAATTGCATCAACTAATTTAACCTTTAACTGCGGACGTGCGGTCTCTGAAACCGCTCGCGATGGATTTTCTGTCACCCCTAATCTACTTTTAGCTCAATTGAATGGATTGACCCTGTAGCTTTCTGTTTTATGACATTGAATATACGTGCACTTTTTCAACCGATTTCAGTATATGCTTTTTAAAATAATTTAGTTATTTTTTCGAGCGCGGTCTCTAAGACCGCATCTCCCTGTTAGTGTCCCAGTGATAAACAAGGCAGTTGGCGCTGAAACTTGGGCCCTGAAGTATCATCCAGTTTACTGATCCTATTATGAAGCTCACTTTTAAATGAAGCAGAAAGTGATTTCAGTGATAAGAATAATTGTACAGAAGTTTTTCAATGAAAGTTTGTCAACTGATTTTGATATGTATGTTCAAACATAATTAATTTTTATAGTGATAAAGTATTTTGAAAAATTTATAAAATATATTAATATACCAAGATATATATATATATATATATATATATATATACAGAATTTACAGGTAGATTTTTATACTAGTTCTTAACCTGTATATTTAATATACCCTAGAAAACCGTGTTATGAAAGTCATACCAGCCTATAAAAAAAGGGCCAATTTGACCTATTGTCATTTATTTTATTTTTTATATAATTGTTGAATTTTACATTATATTGTATTCTATATACCTTCATATATTGTAAAAATAAATATGATTTAAAAAGTAAAAAGTAATATGCTTTTTCAAGAATATTATTTATTGTAACATGTAATTAGAGAAGAAAATGTGTGTTTGAACGCATTTGCTTTTTTCAATGATAATATATTTCAGAAAATTTCTAAAACATGTCTATATATCAAGAAAAATATCTGCAAAATATATTGGCAGTTTTTCATACTAATACATTCATTAGAAAATTTAATTTTAGTGTAAATGAAATGCGATCTCGTAGACCGCACTCCCCAGTTAAGTCCTAAAATTTCACCTCCCCAGTTAAGAGTTAACAAGGATTTTGAATGACAATACAAAGCAGTGAAAAATGAATTGGAAATTTTATCAGTCGAATAAATGAATATATATTACCTACTTGAATGAACACTTACGAAATATAATGGGTTTTTATTTTACATGCTTTTTTCTATTATGATTTTATTAAGAAGGTTTTATTATAAAAACATTATTTTAACAATATAACGTTTCATTGATCTTACATTTTGTGTTCTCATTCAGCATATTTCTTTTACAGAAAATAAAAATTTTTGTCTTTAGTTATTATAAATGCAAGATGAAGAAAATATATAAAAATTAATATGAATAACATAAATTATTTTTTAAGTTTTAATTCCATGATGAAAATTGGTTTTAGAGTTGCAAAATATTTTATTTTACTTGAAGTAAATAAAATATTTAAAAGAAAAGAAAGATAAATAAAGCATCAACTATTCAGAAAAAGAATCACATAAGCTGCAAAAAAATTGAGAAATTTGAATTCATCATCCAAAATAAAGCTCGCATTTAGGTAAAATGCATTCTTTAAACTTATTATAAAAAGTTTAAAAAATTATTTTTGCTTCTTTTTGGAAAATGTATTTATTTATTTATTTTTGAAGTATATGAATACTCCTTAAAAGATAATGAATATAATTTTCGGCTTATAATTGAAATGCGATTTTAACCAAACAAATTCATAAACTAAATTTTTAAATTAAAAAGGATTTTTAACTCCTCTCTCCTTTTTTCCCCTCTAAATTTTCATGCTACACTCATTAAGATCTAAAATATTTGCTATTAATACCAAAGATAAGAATTTTGTCTTTGAAAAAACCATTTATTTTTAAAACATACTGGAGGAGATCCGTAATAAATAAGAAAATGGTACTGAATTTTGATATTGCATTTGCACACTCATTAATTAGAAGCGACATTGGAAACTATATTTCATTTAATATCTTTTAAAAAATATTCTTATAATTTGAAGTATATTAGAAAGAGCATTTGAAAAATTTATGAATTGTCTTTAAGTGAGATGAAAGAATATTTTAATAAATGTTTCAAAATCTATTTTACACATTCATGCCATTACTAAAATTAATTATGAATTAAGAAAGATAAAAGAATTCGGTTTAACTTAAAAATTTTCATATACTTTTTAATGTTTAATCAATTAAAAATTTAAAAAGATTATTTTTGTTTCGTTTCTTTCAGAGTTTGAATTAAAATATATGTATAGAGACTTATCTGGAATTTCTTGATTAAAATTATTCGAAAGTTTAGCAAGGATACCTATATTTCCAAGTATATTTCCTGATGATAAAACGTAGTGCATAAAATAATGCGTTAACAACCTATCTGTTTGTGATCATCATAGTTGAAAAGCACTTAGACTTGTAAATATGAGTAAGGACGATTATCGAAATCTTTTGTCTTTCCTTTTGAGTCCTTGAATCTTTGTCATATTTAAATGTTCTAGAACAAATGGGCTTGTCACACCAGTTGCAGAACGAGAGGGATAAAGTGCTATTTGAATTTTAGAAATAAATAATGAAAGTGTCTGCAGTTATTTGCCCGATTTTGATAATAGTATTAAATAATATAGGATACAGGGACATTTCCCTAACGAAGTATTTCTACACTGTTCATGAGCACATTTTCTGTTCTCCTGTTTGCTAAAAAATAGAATCCACACAATAAATATCGGGAAACCGTTTTCTTGATGAGCCATTCATTTATTCAAATCGAGCCACACCTTATTTTTATACAATAAGAAATTCAATATCATGGTTACGAATATTTCCTCAAGACAATAAAAATCATTTTCTTCATAAACTACTAATTTCACATGAAACTCGCTGGGTTCCCGCGTGATAGGTAAAATAAATTCGACCTGTTTTCCCTAGTGAGCTACTGATCACTCATACTTCATGTGAACGTCTACTTTTCTTGACTGCCAAGCAAAAAATAAATCTTTTCTGTTTAACATTCAAGGAATGGGCTGCCATAGGAGATTAAGAAGGGGATTTAATCCCAACAAATAAATTAATATAAAATTTCTTAAAAAATTTTATTGCTCGAGATAAAATTACTTTTTTTCTTTAAACTATATAATTTCTTATTTTTAATCTAAAGTTAATTTCTTATTTTAAAGAAATGTGTATTGTTAAATAATGTAATTTACAGTTTCTAAACTTTTCGATAAAATATTACTTGGCGTACTGAATGTTATATTCAATTTTCTTTGTTCTCTAAAGAAATAACTGACTAGACATCAAAACAAGTAAAACCTACATCTTATCAGAAGGATGATGGAATAGAATGGAAGAAATGCAAAAATAAAAATATACATTTATATAAAATATTACACATATCAGTTTTGAAAATGATTACCAAAATTGCAAATGTTTAACAGGTTATGTTGGCTAAGAGGATCTATCGGCAATATCTCGGCTTATGAGCCAGAGCGTTCCAATTTTGAACCCAAATTTGCTTAGTGCAAGTAAATGCGATCAAACTTTCAGAGGAATTTTTAAGCGATATCTTAAAACGTCTGATCAGGATTATGATTTCTGTGAGAAAATTCCCAAGATTTGCTTCTAAATCTGGAATTAATAAAACAAAATTAAAACTAAAAAGGAAACAAGATAATTAGTATTTTCAAAGATTACACCTACAAAAACTAACCCTTTACTGGGTAGATGAAAATTTAGGATTTAAACTTGGATGTACGTTTAAGAGATCACATTTTCTTTAAACTCAAATTGAATTTTCTAATGAAATTTTTAATATGAAAATCAGCCAATATATTCGACAGATATTTTTCTTGATGTATAAAAATGTTTCAGAATTTTTTAAAAAATATATTATCATTAAAAAATGTATTTACGTATGAACATACATTTTCTTCTCAAATTACATGTAACAACAAATAATATTCTTGAAAAACATATTACTTTTTACTTTTTAAATCATATTCATTTTTTCAGTTTACAAAGGTATATAGAAAATTCGACAATAACATGAAAAATATTTTTTAAAAGTGACAATGTGTAAAATTGACAATTTTTTTATCGGCATCATTTCTACAAGATCCTTCCGAGGTCATTTTAAATATACAGGTTAAGTACTTATATAAAAATCAGCCAGTACATTCTGTAGATATTTCTCTTAGTATATTAATATATTTTAGAATTTTTTTTAAAATACAATATCACTAGAAAAATTAATTATATTTGAACATACATATCAAAGCCGGTCGAATGCGAACTTTCATCGAAAAAAATCTTCTATGCAATTATCCTGATGACTAGAATCACTGTCTGTTCCATTTAAAAATCTCTGGACCTCTACTTTATAAAGATGATCAATATGTTGGATAATATTTCGAGGACCAAATTTGAGAGCCAACTGCTAAGCCTTGTTTTAATACTGGAACACTAATAGAGGGCTGCGGTCTCACAAATGTCGCGCTAAGAAATAGCTGAAATATTTAAAAAAGCATCCGCTGAAACCGGCTGAAAAAGTGCACATGTAGTGAAGGTCATGAAACAGAAGCTACAAGGTCAACCCATTTAGTAAGGTCAACCCATAAATAAAGAATAAGGGTCACTGAAAGTCCATCCTTAGTGGTCTCACATACCGCACCTCCGCAGTTAAGGGTTAAAAGAAAAATAAATACTTTTCGAATAAGAGCGCAAGACATTTAGATTAGTAAGCCAGAACGTTACGAGTGTATTACTCGGACATACTCAAGTTTGCTTGCATTGTTACTTAGCATTTTTCCTTTGTATTCATTGTTTCAAATTTCTAATGGATTTTTTTTTGAGAAAATTTGTTTTGGATTTATAAATATATTTAAATTATTGTCTTTATATTTCCGACAGTTTAAAGGACAATAAAAGTATCTACTCGATCTTTGTTGCTCATCAAGAATGGTATTTTGATTTGTATCAATAACTTGCCAAGAGTATGTATGGTTTTACTAAAAATTTGTCCAAATGTGCGAATCAACGGATTAGAAAAGAGCAATTAGAATTAAATTAAACAGCAGATCAAATACACTCGGCATTTTCCCGACGTATAAGTAATTTGATAAACTTTAATTTGATTATTTAATAAAATTCAAATCTCACATGCTCATAAAAAATCCCAAATAAAAAAGAATTTCTTAAAGTTCCTAGAGAAACATAATAAAGTTTACATGACTTGTAAACATCATTTTACTTCATGCGCCCAAATAAATTTTTACCATAGATAGTACAATACCGGCAAATAATGTTTTATTCATAGATACAATAATACAAATAATGTTATATTCATAGTCCTAGCATTTGAAAATCATAGCTTTCTTTTAATAAAGCTCCTCATAATATTTAGTCAAATAAGTTTTTAAAAATTAAGCAACGAAAATTGTGTTAGAATGTCGAAAAATTCTAAAACTTTTCATTTTATACAATAATATCAAAATGGCCCATTTTCTGGGTAGAGTTGAAAAACACAAATTTATATAAAATACTCGGTAAAATGAGTCTTTTCTTCAAAAAATTTAAATGTGAGTCACTTAAAAATTCAGCGAACATTTTGTCATTTTAATAATTCATATCTTCGTAAAAGGGACATTTATTTTGCTTCATAAATAATTTTAGCTTATCAGTTTCTTTCAGTGTAGGTTTTCATTACTTTAGTTAAACTAACGCCCGTTTTAAAAGCTACACTAGGGCTTTTATTTAAAGATCTCGTAATTTTGAATCAAGTTCAGATTGCAAGGATGACATCTGTCCAGCCCCCCTGTTCTATACGTTTTTGACGAACATCATTGGGGAGGTATTTAGCTCCAATGGGTTTGTACACTAGACCGGCTTTCATAGTTGTTAGACACAAATCTCGAGATCTTACTAACAACTCCCAGTGAATCTGTCAGAAAATATTAAAATATTGAAGACATGATATTGAAAATTGACAGTTTTTTGTCAAAAATTTAAATTTTAAAAGTATTTGCCTTTTTTCGCACATTTGGAGGAATACAGAGAATTTTGAAAAGGTGTCTTAAAGTATTGACCTACTACTCGTAAAACAGGATGAAAAATATAGGGAAAGCTGCGGAGGAAGGTCAGAGATTGACGACCACCTGTGGCTTAGGGCCAACCGCTTCCAAGAGGATGCCAGTTCGGACAATTTGTTAAAATATAGAAGGCTTATGTTAAAGACAGCAGTCGGCCATAACAAATCCTTTCGATACTGCCTCGTTCTGCGGTGGCGGAGTGGTCAGCTATGCACAAGAAGAAAAAGAAACTCCCACCAGCCCATGTAGGTATTGTATAAAATATTTATTATAACACTGATAATCTAAATTCAATAAACTTAATACTATTGAATTAATGAAAAATGCCACAATTTCATTTTAAGCACACATATATGTTACCTCATGTCATTATCTCGTCATTGACTCTATTTAGTTGCTAAAAAATTATATCTGCATTTTTATGAAAGCTACCAGGAAACCTGCCAAAGGACTTTAACAGCGACTAAACAGAAATTTTACAAAAATCAGTATTTCCTTTCGGCTTAAAAGCGAAGCCTTCAGCCAATAGCTCCTTTTTAACAATAATTTATTTTCGTTTCATCATTACAGATCAGGAAAAATTTTGGAAGAATTAATTTTATTTTAGTAATTCACAGCAAGCATAAATCCCGTTTATAACTCACTTGACAGCTTGAGCTATTACTCAACCATTATTAGTTTGCTTAAAACGTAATGTCAATATTTGAGTGTTTAAGTGAAATATATATATTAATAAAGAGAATGTAAATCCATTTTCACAAAATTTTCTGTGGACATCAGGATCGTGAGTAATAATGCTACAGCTGTTACATTGCATTTATAATGGCTTAACAAATGTTGTATTTGTATTTTGACACCACTTAGTTATCTTAATAAATGCGTTTATCCTCTGTATCGAAGTAATGATTATTGTAAATGAACAAATGAAAATTTCTACTTCAAATTAATAATTGTCTAATATAAAATATTAAAATTTTATTTAAATCTTATAAACTGTACTTTTGATGATTTAAAATGAAGATTATGTTTTCTTGAGCGTTAAATTAATTTGAGATGCTAGAAATATTTAAAAATCGTCTAAAGTTATTTTGGGTTATAAGTAGGCAGAGAAAAATGAAATTTTAATTAAAATTTGAAATGAAGTTTCGAGTACTTTTGAACTTTTTGAAACTACCAAAGAATCATCTGATGCAAGATATTGTTATTTTTAAATATCAATATTTTGAAAAGATGTATCTGATAGTTAATATATCTAAAATTAAGTTACCAGTTTGCTTTTAATTAATTTTTTAATTATATTTAGAACAGTGTCATGGAATAAATATTTGTTTTTATCTAATTTTGACATTTTACTCTAATATTGATCATGTAATAAAAGCATCAATTTGTTATCATTTGCCTCAATAATATATTGGACATGTTTAACTGATCTGTATTATAATCGATAATTTTTTGCGAGATTTTTCTGTTACTCTACTTGAATAAATATTCTTGGGTAGAATAAATCATCAGAAGGTTACCTTATTTTGATGAGTGTGGTTCCTGTCCCTGAATTTTCCAAGTATCCTATTTTTTTCAGGTTTTTTCCCCTCCCTTCAAGTACTTGCTATTGACTTTGATTTTTCTTTATCGGCAAACGAGATAGTTTCCCATGAGAAGCCATTCCTTTATTTATTTATTTTTTTTTTGCTTCTCATAAACATCTCAACCTCGCATGCTGGCAGAATGTAAAAAAGATCATTGAAGAGTGTATAGCGATCATCAGTATATTATTTCGTCTACTAGCTGATTACAAAAGGAGGATAAAGAAAAATAATCATTATATAATGTTTGTAATTAAGGAACCAATGTCACTGGAAGTTACAGGAAGTTCGTGCTTACAGAAAGTGAGTGAAACATCCTTCCTTTGTTAGAATCAAGTCAACAATGTCATCATGGAACGAATTTACACAAATATTGTATGTGGTCGTCTAATTTATATTTTCTTGTATATGATGTATACAAAAACAAAATATTATGTTTACCAAAGAGTTTAACGGCAAGGGTTTTGATGTATATGTATATTACAAGATCCCTGTGAAACTGACAAGCGTTTTTCAAATACTCTCTTTTTTAAAATGTGAAAACTTAGAAACTCTTAGTGTACAAAATTCATTATATGCTCTTCACACCAAATTAGTAGATTCCTTTTCAAATTTTCAAAGAAAAAATGTAATTCTCAAGACATTTGTCAATTTCCTCAAGTGCTAAAAATCAGATAATTATACAAAATGCAAAAAGTTAGATAACTGAAATTTGGTGTGCAAGAAACACAATAATTATAAAAAGTGCAAAGAGCGAGATAATTGAAATTCGGTGTACAATTTTATCATTTAAAGTATAGATTCTTATCAAATTCGAACCAAATCTGCAAATGAGTTTGGTGCATATCATAGTTGTATATTCATAGCTGTATGTTATGCATTCAAGTGATATCTCAAAAAAGCAACGACAAATGAAAACTGATATATAATTTTGTTACAAAAATTTCAGTTCTGTGCGTAATTTCACTTTTCAGTGATTGATAAATGCTTCAGAAATGCATGCTCGGATTTTTTCTTCAATATTTCGAAGCAAAGATATACCTCATATATCAGATTCTAACAATAAAAATATTGAAATAAATAAAAAAAATAATAATAAAACTCGTGTCATTGATCGCCAGGACCGTGATCTTAACTTTTTATACTAGAAGGGAAAAAAGTAAGAACTCCATTAGGAAATATGTGAGAAAGTTTCGAGGATCCCATTCCAAATGCTTATTCTGATTTTTAAAAAAAGCCCGAAATTGGAGAGTGTTGGAACTATAATAAAAGTGGAAGATTTATGATCATGTCAGCAATTCATTATTCCAAACACTTTTTTTTCCTTTCGCAACTTACAAACATATTATAGGAATCCGTCGATCAAATAATTGATGCAGTACGATTTCCTTCAGTAAAACTAGCCCTTCTTCAGAAATCAAATAATTTCTGTTACTCAATATTAAATATATTACTATTCTCCATAATACAATTTCTATTCCTGTCATTATACTAAGAATAAAATGCTTAATATATCAGACAATATAATTCTTAACTAATTCTCTAACAAAACCAGAGTAAGTGGTTTCCCCGGAGCTTTCTCGTATACTCTCTAATGAAGGTCTAATGACATTACCTCCAGAAAAAATTGTAGATCTTGAGTAAGGTCACAAATAACTTTCACATCAATGATAAGGCCGGGATAACCTGGTTGGTAGGGCGTTGGATTCGAGTTCCTTGAGTTCAGAGTTCGAACCCTGCGGCCGAAAACTCCCCGTGTGTGTGGTGGCTGACGCGCGTATAAATCTGTCGTGGTCACAAAGTCCTCCAAGTCGGGAGTAATACCACTGGGAGTACTGGATCAGTGGTGATCGTTCTTTGATTCAGGTCTAAATAACGATCTGTGGATGAGGGAATGAAATACATGAATGAAGTCCGCCCCGTAAAAAAGGTTATGACGTGTAAATAACCAAATCGTTTCCTTGGCCGTAGAAGGCCCTACTATAAAAACAAGAGACACGCCCTTGGCTTAAAACCACAAATGACTTCTTAAAGTCAGTAGACAAGAGCAATTAGAAACAGCAACAAACGACATCAATGGTCAACGTTAGTTACGAAATATAGATCTTTGGCATGAATCTAGAATTTTTACTGGATCTATTGTCAGAATGTTTATTTCGGACACCTTTTTGCCGGCCTATTGCCGACAGCAAAATTTGACACGAAATTACAGATGTAGTCACAAGATCGCATATAAATTTTATTAAGTTATTTACATTATTATTTTATTTTAATGTGTTATTGTATTTACATGCATACAAAAATACAGATCAATAGACTATCATCAATTTAACAGATTTATTTCACATTTAGGAAAGTATATATATTTTAAATACAATACCTGAGGGCAAAATTTTGTCAAACAAGTTATGTTCGTTTTGTGATTATTGAATTCACTTGTATTCGAATAGTCAAATAAATAGATAAATTTCTCAGAATGATGTTTTTGAAAATTCGACAGAAATCTTATAATTTTGTCGTAATTCCAAATGCCGAATTTCATACATGGCTGAAAGCATTTTTGAATTATCGTGCTGTCAGGGAGACAGACATAATACCAAATGCTTGTTTTGAAACTTATGTTTTAAGACCCGGGAAGATCTAAAATATAAAGATTCTTCAAAATCTCGAATTCAAAATTTTTGACTCTAAAAATATTTCCTATATATTTTGCATATGACAAAGTAAAAATCATTCATATTCAATGCAATTTAATCTATCTACACAATAGGGTTTCATCCAACGAAATAAATTATTGTACGGTAATGAACTGAAAATGAATTCTCAAATAAAAAAAAATATTTTTAGCCTCAATAAACAGTCTATGCTTTGACAATCCAAACAAAAGCAATAAATGCTGACATAACTTGAAAACTAGAAACTAAACCATTTGCCGTAGACATCAAAGTAGACATATCTGTGAGTAAAATGGGCACGTTGCCACTGATATATCGATTGTATGCAACATGATTCTTCGTACATAATTATCAATTATATACAGCGTTGTGAGTGAGATAGGCACTTTACCACTTATATATCGATTATATGTAGAATATAATAACAATACTATATTTGCAACATTCGTAGATAATGATCGATTATATACAGTATGACCACTAGATTTTAGTCTGCACCAACATTTATATAATAAAAAATATCACTAATCATTAACTACATTGAACTCTATTTTGATGGTAAGAAAATAATTCTAAAATATCTAATCGTTTCTAAGAGTTTTCAATATTGAAAAAAATTAATAATTTGCTTGATTTCTGTCAATGTTTTACTTTTAGAATATTAAACACAAGATCAAGGAAGGAAAATCAGAAATATGTGCAGTAAGGAAAATGAAGAAAAAAAAAATGGACAAGAATCATTTAGTAATAGTAATGATAATGACTTCTCTGTGGAAAATGAAAGAACAAAAGACACATTTCTGTTGCATCAAATGATAGACTCATTTTCTTTGCAAATACATCAAAATTAAAAGTGATTCCAAAATTTTATGATTTCTCTGAAAGTTTCGACACTTCAGTTCCATTTGTAAATTCATTCGGAACAATTGCTTTGAATTTCGTAAACAAAAATGTTTAAATAAATTTATTTCGATAACGATTCAAATATTTACGTTATTCCAACAAGATAAAAGAAGAATTTTTCGAAGGTTTTCTATTTTCGATTTAAATGCAAATAGACCAATAATTACCATGCATGTGTTAAAATTTTATTCGATATTTACTTTACATAAATATGAGTTCCGATAGCAAAGATTTTGAAAATGCAAATTTCTAGAATTTGTCTATGCGCTATTATGTCTATCTAAGCTATCAAAAATTATAAACAAAGTTATTGAAATGCATTTATTATCACAAATATAACAAATGTGTAGAAATTTAAAATTAGTAATATAGGGCATTTTTTTAAACTTTCAAAACGTGTTTGTTGTGAATGGCGATTTACCAGCAGAACTTGATATTAAATCTTTTTATGAATTATGAATTTTATTTATGAATCTTTGAAAAGTCTATGAAAATATTATTTCAAAATATTCTAACATATTAAATTTTATTATTAGAATATTTTGAAATAATAATTTCATAGACATTTCAAAGATTCATAAATAAATTTCATTGACTTCATAAATAGATTCATAGATAATATTCTTTAACATTTTCGCAGAACTTCAATGGATACGAAAGATATTCATATTTCAAGTCAAGTAAGTTCATGTACAAAGGAAGAGAAATAAAGCAAATCATTTTCAAATTCAAATTTTCCGAACTTGTAAATGAAATTTTTCAATGAAATTGTATAATATAAATATAATTTTCCTCACATTTCAATTAGATAATCTTGAAATATATTTTATTTCATATTTTGTCAATATTTAATGAAGGGGAAAAACTGCTTAGTTCTTTATTTCTCAAAACATTTATTCTTGTTTAACCGTAAAAAAAATAATTTAAAAAACATATTTACTTTTCTAAAACGAAGGCATTCATTATGAAACTGTGTAATTAAAACCATTCAAATTAATGACTGTAAATAATAGTTGATTCATAAAAATGTTATTGTTATTTTTTTAAATATTTATTAAAGCATTAATTGCCTTATTATAATATATTATTATATATTTATTAATTAATCATTATTATACCGTTAATTATAAAAATTTATAGATATTTTATAAGGCAGCTTTTATTTACCTAGCCACCGTAAAGTAAATAGAATAAAATTTAATAGTGATGACG